>JANBOH010000415.1:0-11343 GCA_027478445.1 Coemansia asiatica
CAATCGTGCATTCATATCTAATATACAATTGCAGAATTTATTTTCAAAAAAAGGAAATCCAGTGACTATGCGTCTGAGAAGCATGTAAAGACAATAAACATTAATTAAGAAATTTTGACTGTATGTGAAAAAGCATCGAAAATATTGCAAGCATAATTTTTAAAAAATTTTTAGCTTTCATTAAAGACAACATATTTTTATTAAGTAAAGGAGAATTGGAAAAATAAGCCCAGCTTAGTTTTCTAATGAAAATCCGAAAAACAAATTGCAAAATATTTTTAATTAAAAATGTTTAATAGTATTTGTTTTAATTATTTATCTGAATGAAGAATTGTTCTAATAGAATCTTTGAGCACTATATAAAAGTCGCTTTGACAATTTGTATTAGTCATATCAGTTTGATTTCCGCTAGTTTTTTTTTCCTGACACAAACATTTTTTATACAAGTAAATTTTATTTAAAGAATAAAGGTATGTTATGTTAACGATTTGGGGCTTATTATAAAAAATATTCTGCTACTTAAAGCTATTCGTAGGTACAAAAATATATAAAAAGATAACTAAATGTATATAGAATTTTACTTATATTTTTCTGATGAATTTATCTTGCTCTTCTTTTCGAGTTGCTACGGAAGTTGCAATTTTGGCTCTAAGCCTTTGCTCGTCTTCTGTCCTTTTTGTCACAATCATGCTCGGCTTGGACAAGGACAAGGACAAGTACTCATGGCAATTAGGCAATGACAGCTTTCGTACGGAAATAGTGTGGCCTACTGTTTTAATGCTAGCTACATCTGGTGTTTTATTGGCAGCTAGAGTGCAAACTAGGTTTTGGAGCCGTAGCTCCGTGTATTCACTTTCAGAGCCAATTCACTGCCCTTCTTCTTCTTTTTCTGGGCATGTTCGTATTGTAGACAACAGAATTGTCACTGGTGCAATTGCTGTTTTTCTTTGCGCTGTGCATCTAGTGCTAGTCATCTCATGGAAATATTGCGACATCAGCAGCACTGACAACTCTGAGCATGTTTATCAATTCGAATTTGTTTCGTCGCTTTTTCTGACCTCGGCAATTGCATTTATTACTTCATTTACGCACTACGTTGATTTTACTTGCAGCCGAAACTTGACAACCAAAAAATTATTCTCATGGTCATTAGCTGCACTCCTGTTTATGCAATGTATGCTGTGCATATGCGAGGTATACTTTTCATTTTTCACTTATCGTCATATCACTGAGCCTATCTTTGGTCAAAGTGCTAGTAAAAGATCTAATTTCCTAATAGCCACGTCAATCTCAGCATTCCTTGCTCTGTTATCGGTTTTTATGGTTCAGCAGCACTATTATTATGTCCGACTTTCTGAATACGGTTCTTATTCAACTGCTGAAGCATCGGCTATCATATGCGCTTCTTCTGACATTGACTCACATACTCCACTAGCACATCTGCGCTCTGTGCACGAGCACGAGCTAGTTGAAACGCCAGAGATGGCAGCTTCTTGGATCGACTGGCTGTTTTTTTCATGGCCTGCTTTTATCATTCGTGAAGGAGCTCGTCGTAAAATTGGATATAGCGATCTATACAAGCTGAACAACACTGTTCTTCCCAAGCAAGCATGGACGCGACTAAGACAGCAATACATAAATGGGCGCTCACTGCTGAATTCTATTGCCATGGCCTTTGCACCCGAACTAGTTATGGAATTAATACTGATAATCGTTTTTGTTATTTTGCAGCTATCCGGTCCGTTTTTCCTTCAGTGCATTCTACATGCAATCGAAAAGCGAAGCAGAGACATGCCTGAGACAGGACAAACACCATTAAGGAAGGCGTATCTCGATGCTTTCTGCATGCTTTTCTTCCTGGTTGGCAAAGCGCTTGCTTACACACACATGTGCTGGATCAGCCAAGGCCTGTGCATTATGCTTAGCTCAGCATTTACTGGAGAGTTGACAAACAAGTCGCTGCATCGTCGTGCAAAAGGAGCATCAAGCTTACATACAAGTGGTCTTTCGGAATCTGGAAAGTCAGAAACAGTCGCAGATGATGGCAAGGTCATGAATATAATGACTGCTGATTTCAAGCGCGTTACAGAAGTTCCCATTTATATGAACGAGTTTGCTTCCTCTGTAGTCAGACTTGTTTTTGGCGTGTGGTACATGTATGTACTGCTTGGAATATCGACTTTAGCTGGGCTTCCTGTCATACTATTGTATTATTTGTTGACAAGGATGCAAGTTAAAAGACTGAAAGTGGTCGAGATCGAGCAGAGTGCATTGAACGATCAACGTATTACAGCGATTTCAGAGATGTTTCAGGGAATTAAGGCTGTCAAACTATTTGGATGGGAATCGCAGTTTCTTAAGCGTGTTGAGGATTGTCGTGAAAAGCAGCTGGCAAGCAGATGGGCAGTGGTAAAAGTTTGGATACAGGCAAATACTGTTGCCATGCTCACACCAAATCTGGTTCTAGTAGCTATATTCTATGTCTATGTCGCTGTTCTTAAAAACCAGCTGACTGCAGAAATAGCATTCACCTCTATATCGGTGTTTTTGACACTGCGCACATCATTTGAGCATCTGCCAAGGCATTTTTCGAACATGGTCAACTTTCATGTCTCGCTGACTCGAATTGAGGACTATCTTAATCAGTCGCAGGTCCAGTGCCTAGAAAATCGCGTTGACCGGAACACTGCAGTTGACAGCCATTGCTGCGATATTGGATTTACTGGTGCTGATTTGACCTGGGACATTAGAGAAACTACAGATACGTCAGATGCAATAGATCAGTCGAGAGATACTTCAAGCGAAGATACGCGTCTTTTGACAGGGCAGCAGCAACTGGAAAGCTATAATGACACTGCGGAAAACAGTGTTTCTTCCTTTGCGCTGAGAAATATCAGTGTTTGCTTTCCAACTGGTGGTCTTTCTCTTATTGCTGGGCCCACTGGATCTGGTAAATCGTCTCTTCTGGCAGCACTAGTTGGCGAAATGACACTGACTCGTGGACACATTAACCTTCCTTTAACAACCGGTTTATCAGATAGGTATAGCAGTATGCTTGGCAGTCTTTGGAATGACAGACTGAATATTGCTAATGTTGCCTATGTTGCTCAGGAAGCCTGGCTACGCAGTGCTACCATCCGTGAAAACATCTTGTTTGGCGAGCCCTATGACCAGAGCAGATATGAAGAGACATTGAGGGTGTGCTCGCTTAAGCCCGATTTGCGCATCTTGGTTGCTGGAGATATGACCGAAATAGGTGAACGTGGAGTCACACTCTCTGGCGGTCAAAAACAGCGGGTAGCACTTGCACGAGCTGTGTATTCCAGAAGCCAGATACTGCTGATTGACGACTGCTTGTCTGCTGTTGATACGCATACGGCCAAGCATATTTTGACAGAATGCCTGGCTGGAAATACGCCACTGATGAGAGACCGTACCAGGGTGCTGGTAACACACCATATATCATTGTGTCTCCCATATTCCCAGCACACTATTTTTTTGCGCAATGGACAGGTGGTATTGCAGGGCACGCCTCAGGAGTTAGAGAAATCAGGTGCATTTTCAGTTGCAATCGCGGATATAGAAAAGGACCAGCAATATCTAAGAGACGACATGAGCAAACAATCAGCTGCAAGAGCAACCAATTCTACTGATAATGCATGTAAGACTGAGGATGTATACAATGATGAGCACTTACACAGTCTTTCTTTACAGAGGGAGTTGGATCCAACAACTGACGTTTCTGTGCTGAAGGGTATATTGATAGCCGACGAGGAGCATGAAAAGGGGCGCGCAAAGCTAGACATATGGAAAACATACTTTTTGGCTTGTGGCAGCAGCAGATTCTTTGGTTTGCTAGTGCTGTTTTTGGCAATATGGCAGACATCTGTTGTTTTTAGAGATAACTGGGTCCGTCTCTGGGTAGCTGCAGCAGAATATAGTGGCAATGGCAAAGGCGAATATCAAGATGCATATTGGATTGGCATTTACATGCTGATAGGATGTTTCAGCGCTTTATGGACTGCTTTCCGCACTGTGTACTCTGAAAGCGGTGCTCTTAATGCTTCGCAAAGTTTGCATGCTCGAATGCTTAATACTCTGGCACATGCAACTCCACGCTTTTTTGACTCTACCCCTCTTGGCCGTATAATCAGCCGTTTTTCGCGAGATATTCAGACTATCGAAACAGTGTGTATGGAATTTATCGTATGGACTATTGGCGACATATTGATTATTATCTCTATATTCGCGGTTATTGGAAGTATGGCGCCAATGTTTCTTTATGCTGCTGCGGCTTTATGCGGTGTCTATGTGGCCATTACGGTTTATTACATAGGAGCCACGAGAGAGCTCAAGCAGCTAGAGTCTAACAGTATGTCGCCTCTTCTATCGCTTTTCAGCGAAATCATTGCTGGGGTCTCGTCAATCAGGGCATACAACATGGGCAGCTGCTATGTCAAAGAATCACTGAACCAAATATCTGAAAAATGTCGGTCATTCTATTTGATCTGGGGTATTCTTATGTGGATGACAATCAGACTCGAGATCATTGGGATTTTGGTAACATTCTTCTGTGCTGTATTTGCCCTGTATAACATTGATTCGCTTGATGCTGGTGTGGCTGGTTTAGTGCTCTCATACTCGTTGACGCTTGCCCAGTATGTCACTTGGACTATCCAAAACTACACTAACACCGAGATGAATATGAACTCCGTAGAAAGGATATCGCAATATTTTACTGTTGACCAGGAGGCTGCATTGCATTCAAAGCCAGGACTTGGTCCTCCAGCAAGTTGGCCAGCTTCTGGAAATGTTGATATTAAAAACCTAGTTGTCGAGTATGTTCCCGGAAACCCAGTTTTGCATGGTATCTCTTTGTCTGCTACAAGTGGCCAGAAAATCGGTGTCGTTGGTCGTACCGGTGCAGGTAAAAGCACACTGTCTTTAGCATTCCTCCGGTTTATCGAAGCAACAAGTGGCCACATTATGCTTGATGGAATAGATATCTCAAAAATTGGGCTTGAAGAGCTGCGCCAGAACGTGACTATTATTCCTCAGGACCCAGTTCTGTTTAATGGAACTATTCGGTTTAATCTGGATCCATTTAATGAGTATCCAGACCAATTGGTGTGGGACGCTCTTACTCGCGTGCACTTGGTCAAAAATAAAACCATATATAGCAACAGCGATGTCAGCAGCAGCGATAATCGTAATGATGGTCCATTGGAGCAAATGTCGGGCATATTTAGCAGCTTGGACGATGAGATCAAGGAAAATGGACAGAATCTGTCTCTTGGACAAAAGCAGTTGGTTGCTCTTGCTCGCGCATTGGTACGTCGGTCTCGTTTAATTATTATGGATGAGGCTACAGCATCTGTTGACTTTGATACTGACAATCGAATTCAGCATACAATTCGTGGGCCTGAATTTGCCAACTCTACGCTTTTCTGCATAGCCCATCGTTTGCGCACTATTATTGACTATGACAGAGTGCTTGTTTTAGACAAGGGTAAAGTTGTCGAGTTTGATACGCCTGCCAATCTTTTGCTAAAAGAAAATGGCGTCTTTCGGAGCATGTATAGAAGCTCTGAGGAATAAAAGAATTAATAATAGAAAATTGCCTTTTTTTTAAAAAAACATTTTTCTAATATTATAATACGATATTTTAACACTTCTATAAATCTCGCGTTGACTACGGCATTTATGCCACCACCAGAACGCTCTAAGGGTGTTTGGTTTGAATAAAGAATCCTGGAACAACTTTATCGTTCAGTATATCCTCTGCCATTGGTACGAATACACTTAATAGAATAGACAGAGCTGAGAGTAGCAGAGATAGCAACGTCTGCAATTACTGCGTCGCAAAGAAAATAAAAAGTTCTAATGGCAAACTGCATACTTTAAGAAAAATGTGTATTATTTTAGTCCCCAACCCGTGGTTGTAGTGTAGCAATAAATCTTCTAGCTAGAGCATACAGCTTTGCTATAGTGCTTGCTCTTGCTGGTGCAACGACCATGTCGTTATCGCTTGCGTATCCACTTTTTGCTTGATCAGATGAGATATTCAAGGGCTTCTTCGTTACATCTACCTTTTCCTCATCTTCGCTGTTATCAGCAATTGGAATAGTGTTGATATACCAGTACTGCCGGCATCCAAAAACGCGCGTTAAGGCCATTCGAAGCCCAGCAAAAAAGAATGTAAACACGACCGAACCCAATGGTGCAAAGCAAAATGCACCAAGCACACGCTCGTCATTGACATACAGGCCTCCATCAAGCAACAAGAGACGCCATCCGTCATGACGGTTGCCTATATATACCTGGCCAAATGCGCCAACAGCGATAATTCCACCAAAGCAACCAACAAGTGCATCAGTCCAGTGAACAAAATTAAACTTTTTTATCAGTCCGATCAGAACTGGGAGAATAGTCGCGCTTGCCAGCAGATCAGCTAGAAGATAAACCTGAAGAATATCTGGTGCGCGCATGGCCAAAAATATGACAGGGATATTAAGCAAGATAACTACTGCTCTGACGACCCAGATGTTGACTTTTTGCTCAACCAGGTCATACAGTGAAGCAAACATGGCTGTTTGGCAAGTGTCGATGGCGCAGCAGCTAAGAGATGTCGTCAAGATAAGAGTCAGCCCACTGACCCATCCAGGCATAGATGCGATTATAGTGAAGAATGCGCTAGATCCAGGCACATCAGAGTCAGGCGACCATGTTCCAGCCCAGGCTGCCAGCGGCCCAGCCATGCCAACGAGTGCAGTGACAGCAAAGACAAGCCAAAATCCAAAAAAGGTAGCCCAGCGCAGGTCGCGGTCATTGCGAGATGCAAAGGTGCGCTGCCAGAAGCCCTGGTGATACATGTCGGAAAAGGCAATTGCAAGGGTGAGTATGACAAACAGCTCACCGCCCATCTTTGTGGGCTTGACCAGCCCTGCGCGCTCGATATCTTCCTTCGATGGCCGGACGCTGACACCAACCGCGATGACAGCAATAATGATCAGTACAAAAATCAGAACACATTGGATGGCATCAGTCATCAGGGAAGCAAACACACCGCCAAAAGCGGTATAGATAGTCGTGATTACACAGATGATTATCATGGGAGCCAGTGGATGCAGCGGAGTAAGGAGCTGGAACACTCCGTAGATGGTAGTTAGCTCGCTGACCATGTACATACCAACAAAAAGCGTGCAGATAACCCCATAGAGCTTATGTAGAGGACGGCCATAGCGCTCCCTGACAAAGGCAGTCATTGACCACTGCTTTGAGTTGTGTTTCCGGAAAAGAGGGCCGACTAGCGCAAAGAGAAACAAGGGCGCACCTGAAGCGAACGCATATGCAAAAACTCCTGTTACTCCGGCAATGGTTCCGACCTCTGGCAAAGAGAAGAATATCCCTGAGCCGATATTGACTGCCAGAAAGTTCAGTGACAGCGATAAAACAGACTGTGACTTTATTGCCTTTAAGAAAAGACCTGCATTGCGGTGAGATCTCCAGCCAGCAAATATGCCTAGAGCCAGAAATGCAATGAGAGTTACATAGATCAACGCATTGGCTGCTGGCGACGATACTTTGGGACCAGAGTCGCTTGTGCTGTCTGCCATGGTATATCTCTGATGTTTTGTATTTTTAAAGATAAGAAATGGGGAAGAGAGGGACAGATCAAGATTGTAAGAAAAATAACCAGTAAAGAAATATAGATTGGTATAAGGGGTTTTTGTTACTATTGTTATGTTAATTGCTATCCAGGAAAAGAAATAAAGTACCTGTTGTTTTTCTGTCAGAGGCAAGTCGGCCGCGCCCAGCGAACATTTTATATACTAATTGTTACAGCATTTTAAATGGCAGATTTTTTAAAAAAAAAAACCTTATAGTAATGACGCTAAAATGAATACCATTTTTATCCAGGATTTTCAGCGGTTATTTTTTTTTCGATTTCGTTGGGTAAAAAATTATTAATTTCAGTTTTAACTTGTTATTCTCTGTTCACCTTTTTTAAATAAAAACTTTTATAATTACAATTTTTTTCTCAAGAGAAAAATGCAAAGAGCAAGGAATTATCCTTTGTTTCGAAAACATCATTTTCAAATCGATGAAAGAAAAGGAAAAAGAAGTAAAAAAGAGCAATTAAATGAATGCATCATCAAAATACACAAGCCGAGCCCAGCTCAATCGATTGATTGATTGATCGATCGTTCTATCAGTTGAGTTTGCAATGTAAGCAAAACTACATGGAGAAGCATTCTGCACGCATCTCCATATGAGTGCCCCGAGCTGCCATAGCGGCATTTGTGTTATGAACAGAAGAGCGCACCAAGGATGTCATTTTCTTTGGCGCGCAGCAAAAAACGCCAACACGGGAATCAGGGTGTCTGCCAGCCATGTAAGAAGCCATTCGCGCAATGGGCGGCCGGCCTAGAGATAGACGGATCCCATTCGACAGCCTGACCATCTGCCTGCCAAACACATCGCTTGCAGTGACCTCGTGAGCGGCATCGACAGATCCAGTCAGATAGAGGCAAGGAACAACAATTTCGCGAGTACGCGCGTCAGAGCGCAGCTTTTGCAAGGCTGGCAGCATTATGCAGAGCAGAGAGACGTCGCGGAATACCCATACCAAGTAAATGGTTTGCGGAAGCATATCATCGCGCGTAGTCTGGCCAATGCGGGTTGGAATGCCATCAGCACACATCTCCAAGACACGGTCCAGCGCCGCGATATAAGGCGTGATTCCGATGCCAGCAGCAAAGATGATATTGGCGTGGTACTCGAAAAAGGACTCCATCGGTGCGCTATATGGCCCATCTACCAGTATGGTTGGCAGCATGGTCTGTCTAGAGCCATAGACGCTGGCAGGGTCCAGCCATGCATCGTCAGATAGGCTGTTGTCACTTCCACTTATATACGAAATATCGTCAAACTGCGTTTTCTTGGGCGCCAGCGGCATGTGGCACGCCTGTTCATGGGCTAGCGGACTTTGCTGGCCAAGCGCATCGCCAGAGCCGACCTGTGCCTCTTCTGTCTGGCCATTGCTGCCAACCGCGACAGCAGAATCAGCAGAGTCGATTCTGCTTGCCATGGCCATGACATACTCGTTATCGCTCTCGATCTGACTCTGCATCGGAATCACTTCTGGAACGATAACGCCATTGAGCACTCTGCCAATACGTGCCTCCTGGTTGAAGTTGTTTGTGTATGCATCGCCACCAGCAGCGACCTTTTGCAGACGCTGAGCAAGCTTGCGTGTCCAGTTGCCGGCGATTTTGAAGTGGATGCGCCAGATCCCATGCACCTTGCCGTCAGCCATCACTTTTGTTTCGCTTGGCGATGCGGTCAAAGTAAACGGGTGCCACTGGAACACGCCGAGCTCTGGCACGCATATCTTGACATACTGGCCTACGCGGGTGTTCTGCAGCAGCTCTCGGCGATCAAATCCAATCTCGACAACGTCGCTTGGATGGAACTTGATGTAGCGGATGCGAGCGCGCCTGCTCTTTATCAGCGGATAGCTGCGAAGGCTGCGATATGCATAGTCGCTTATAAAAATAACGAGCGGCCCAGTGACAAAACTTAGGGCCATCCCGTTCTGCGAGTGGATATATAGCAGAACGATATTGACCAGATACAGGTGGTGGATATAATAGAATGCCTCGTAATATAGTCGACGGATAACGGGAAGCGCTGCAACTCCAATAAACAGAAAAAATATCCACATCAGCTGTCCAGTGATTCCCAGGCTGTCTTGCCAAAAGACAAACAGATGGGTCATATGCACCGAATCGGCATATCGCACACCAGTCCAGTAGTGCAGCGAAGAGTGCGCAATGGTCCATAAAAAGAGAATATATGACATAAACTTGTGCGCATGTGTGCGCTTTTCAAAGGTAAAAAACTTATCAAGAAATGTCGAACGCAAGAGACCGATAAATGTTGGCGACATGGCCAGCAAAATACCCATTACAGAAAGCACAATTCCATACTGCGATGCAACGTTAAGACCTTCAGTCCAGTCATCAGCCGCGTTCTTTGCCAGAAAGTACGCAAGGATTGCTGCATGCATCCCAGTCCAAATTCCTATATATCCGGCGCGCTGCAGTTTGTAGTGGCAGGGATATATGGGTGGGAGCAGATATTTACGTGGCGGCCGATCCACAATAGAAGCCCCGGGCGCAAGCGATGCTTGGCTCTGAAGCCATTGACGTTGCACTGGAACATGCAGGTGACTTTGCGCAAGTCGCTGCTGATCCTTTCCTGGAACAGACATTGCAGGCTGTAGAGAAACTGTGCTGGGTAATGACATCGAGGAACAGTGCTTTTTTGACGTATTTTGTGCGAATATTTTAAGAAAAAAAAAACACAAAAAAAATAAAGGATGGTATAGGAGCAAAATAAAAATAGAAGAGAAATATAGAGTCAGAGAATAATCAAGAGTAATGGTGTAAAAATATAAATGTCAATATCGTGTAGAATCGACTATGTATCTTGGCAAATGTGAATACTCGTTTTGTTGTTGTTGTTGTTGTTGTCGCTGTTTTTAGAAGCAAACAAGGGGAGGCTGTGCCTTTCTCTGTATTTCTATAATAGAATATGAAAACAAAGGAGCCAGACGATTTGACTTGTTCACCAAGACGACGCCGCTCTTGGAGAAAGAACAAAACAAAGCAATTTTTTTAAAAAAAAAAAGGAAAAACAGGCAATGGGCTACTGCGCCAGATGCACTTGTTCCTGAGACCTTCAACTGCTGTTCCACCGTTGGTGTTACCGCTACTGCGATGTAAAAAAAATGAAGTTGCTAAACTAAAAAGCAATATTTTATGCCGATAATACGACACAAAAAAAAAGTATTGCGCTTAAGTCAGTGATAAAAAATGACGGAGCAAGACAATGAGATAGAGTCGGTGTATATGAGAAATCTGGGGAGGGTGTGACAAAAAGGAGTCAAGGAAATATGACCGGAAGATATCGGGCAGTTTGATAAAGCTATAGCTAGACAAAGCCAGCGACTACTTATTGGCCTTATATATATTTTTTTTACTTGTAGACAAGCTGCAATGAAAATTAGTTGCCGAGTCAATAAGTAGTAAATAGCGGTGTGGAACAGCAGGTGCACACTTTGCAAATAGAGGCGGCTATGATGGCTGAAAGCAAAATAGTCAAAAAACGACGATAAAAAGTATGCTGATAAAGTTGCCGTATAATATATTTATAAATGGTGCTCTAGGAGACCGGAGGTTAAAAAAAGCAGTTGGTATCTCCGATACTCAAGATTAAAGCAATGTATGATTGTTCACCAGCAAAGAAAAAGTGAAATATTACGATCCTCTTTTTTTT
>JANBOH010000416.1:0-11329 GCA_027478445.1 Coemansia asiatica
TGCTTTTTTGGTTAGATTGGGGGAGATTAGGGAGAGTGCAAAAAAAACGTCAATGTCATTTATTCTATCTTTTTTCCCATTATAATGCATGTTTTTATTGACCAATTGTTCAGTTTCAAATAGATTCAATGAACTTGTCCACAAATGAAAACAAAACATGAAAAAGGCAAAATAGAACAAAACAAAAAGAGCAACTGATCACGATTCAGCTGGGCTAATTTGTTTGTCTTCAGAAAATGGATCGCATTGTGCGCGGCATCACAGCGCTCCCTTAAACTCATGAATATATATATATATTTTCCACAAACCATCTTTTATCCGCAAAACAAAAATTGTATAAAAATACTTGAGCGTCGATCTTTCAAATGCCATAAATAAAATTGAGGAAAAAACAACTGACAAGCCCTGTTTTATCTGTATTTTTTCTGGCGTTTTATTTTATCTTGTGCTTTTTTACTTTACAGCTTTCTTTCTTTAACAAACTTTATCCATCTTGCTCTTTTTTTTTCGCTACCTTTCTTTTTTCATTTTTTAATACGATAGTCAAACTAACCCTCATTTTTCCTCTCTAAATCCCCCGTATTTACGCGCCTAAACCATATACCCAAAGTTATAATGAAATTTACTGTTAGCACTCTGCTCTTTGCCGCTGCTGCCGCCGCCGCTGTTTCTACAGTCAGCGCTGAAACTTGGAAGATTACCAATGAAGATAGCGGTTCCCGCCAAAACCTTTGTGCTCTCCAGGTCAGCACCTGCCAAAACAACTGCGGCGGTCCTGACCAGGCACCGATGGCCTTCTGCAACACGACCACGATGGCGTGGGGCTGTGGATGCCTGAAGAAGACTCCTGATTTTGAGACTTGGAACTGGCCTATTCCGGCTGCCGACTGCAAGGGCTCCAATGATGTCTGTGTTAATAACTGCAACGGCCAGAGCGGTGACCGTTCAAAATGCTTTATTAGTTGCCAGGACACACACAAGTGCAACACTGAGGATGCCCCTGTTTCCTACACTGAAACTGATGACACCTCGACCGAGCCGAGATATGTCGGCCCTGCTGTCTCGTACAAGGGCGATAAGCTTGGCGACCTGAACGACGGCAATGATCGTTCGAACCTTGTGGCTTCCGAAGACGAGAGCTCATCTAACTCGGATGACTCCTCGAGCAAAGAAGGCGAGACAGACAAGGAAAAGGACTCCAAGAACTCTGATGCCACCTCTGTATTCAAGACTGCTAGCCTGGCCCTGGCCGCTGTTGTCTTTGCCGCTGTCTCTATCTAGTTTTTTTTTTCACAAGAATATTATTATCTTTTTTATGATTATAAACAAAGACCACTGAAAAAAGAGTACAATATACCTACCAAGATTCATTTTTTAACTGCAGCTGACCCTCTCGATTTTGTTGTATCCTCCAGATCCCAGAGCGTTCTTTTGTGATAAAGCGAGTCACCAAACAAGGATGGATGTGAGATCTCGCGCTCAATTGGATACTTGTTAATATGAGGAGTTTGCAGAGGCGATGGCGAATGTATGGCATCTCGGGCTGCAGGTGACTGAGAACCACCAAGGCGCCGTCTTGTTGGCGCACCGATGGGCTCGACATGTGGACGGTTGTCTCCAGCCGACACCACGCCAGAGCTTCCCAATGCATGATGGGAGCCTATAAGGTCGCTCGATAAGACTAGTGCTGGCTGCTCTATAGGCGTATCATTGCGAAGGGTAAACGAGTTTCTAGTTTCTCCGCCAGCTATATCAGCACAAGGCGAAGTTCGCCGGTCGCTGACTATACTGCTGCGGCCAGATTCTCTAAATTCGTGGTCAACCCATCCACCCGCAGTGAGCAGATCCAATGAATTAAACCTAAAGTGCGATCCGTCGCTGCTACCACTCAAGCTAGAACGCTGATGCTGCTGCTGCTGCTGCTGATTATAGTAATGGTGCTGATGCTTTGAGAGCTGATCAAGGCTATCAAAAGACCCACTCAGCGCCCCGCTAAGCGCTTGCTGATGGAATCTCGATGGACCGTTTCCAAACATCGAGTATACTGGTGGCGGCGGCTGAGGCGATTTGTACTCATGGTGCTGAGGCAGGCCTCGTGTTCCAGCATAAGACCCTCCGATATCGTCGTGCGTTGCCTTTGTTGGCGTCGGGTAAGCAAGGTCGGTGTCTTTAAGGATACTTAGAGCACTAGCTTCAGCAGTCGTAGTTGAAAGCGATGACGACTGAAGCGAGTCTGCGCTGCCCCAAATCGGAATATTGCCAAAATGACCAATCGTATCCAGGCCTCCAGGAACAGGGCTCAAGCGGTGCTTGAACGCTGCATCTATAGAGCCGATGCTAGTACTGCCCACTGAAGTGCCAGCCGCATTGCGCAGGCCAATTGAATCTATAGCCGCCGATGAAGAGAGCAGGCTGCTTCTTCGATCCCAGAAACCAAAGATGTCTCCAAGATCCGCGCTACGCCGCGACACTATATCAGCGTAACCAAGGGAAAATGGATCTACCGATGAATCGATCGTTGATATTGGCGTTGCCATCGCTGCTGAGCTAGCTGAATTTGGGGAAGCGTATCGATAGAACCCGTTGGTATGAGAAAGCGGCTTTCTGAGCTCGGAACTCTTGATAGCCGACGTGGGTAGTGGTGTTTTTGTGCTGCTGGCAAAAGATGACGAACGGCCATGCCTGCCAAAGACATTTGCTTTTTTGTCCTCATAAAATAAAGGTGCCGACGACTTGGACAGCGCTTTTTCTGAGACTGAAGAGGGATCAGCGGCTTTTATAAATGACCTTTCGTACAAGTTGCCATTTTCAGAGAATGGTAGATCTGCGGATCCAGATAGAGCTGGAGCTGAAGCAGGAATCGAAGCTAGTGCTGCCTTTGGATCTGACTGCGACTGTGACTGCGCTTGTGCCTGTGCCTGTGTCTGATGCACTAGTAAAGAGCTGCCTCTGGGTGGACGCAAGTCCTTTGTTGATTCCTCAAGTCTTTGTCTTTGCTTAGTTGTCGACTCTAGCTTTAAAGACAGCGCATCGATTTCAGAGTGAAGCTTTGCAGCCATAGTCGCATTCTCTACACGAGCTTCTTCGATCTGCTTCTTCTTCAGCACAGCCTCCTTAATCTGTAGATCCAGCTCGGAGTTGCGCTTCTCTTGAGCCGAAAGTGCTGCTCTCTTGCGCTTGAGCTTCTCCGTAAGATCAGACTGCTGGCTAGAAAGAGTCCCAAGCCTCTTTTTCGCCTTTTCTACTTCGACCTTAAGCGCGGTGATAGTAGAATTCAGCTCTGTCTGCTGCTGATCATGATCTTTGCGCTCGCGCTCCATGGTCGCCTCAAGCATCTTGGCATTGCGTATATAGCCCTGGACCTGTTTCTCTTGATCATGTAGCTTGTCCAGCGCTCTTTGCTTTTGTGCCTGAGCATCTGCAATCTCTTTGGCCAGCTTTGTCTTTTCGCGATCTAGCTTGCGCTTCTGAGCCTCCATCTCGCGGATTCTGTCTCTCTGCAAAACTTTTGAGCTCTCCTCCGTTTTGCGCTGAGCACGAAGCTTGGAAATCTCTGTTTGCAGTTCGCTACGCTCTTTCTCGGATTGTGCTCTAAGCTGCGTAACCATATTTTCCAGCTTCTGCAGATTATGCTGCGATTGCTGAATCTGCGAGCGCAAGCCTTCAATATCCACGGGCAGGCCATCCTCATCAGTCTGTTGGAAATGGCCATTGACATCGTTCTCGCGCGCCTGAGACTGAGCTGAAGTAAGAGTGCTGACAAAGACTGGCAGTGATGGCGAGCGACCCCGACTCTGGGAAATTGCCCACACCC
Source organism: Coemansia asiatica (assembly GCA_027478445.1). Lineage (NCBI taxonomy): Eukaryota > Fungi > Kickxellomycota > Kickxellomycetes > Kickxellales > Kickxellaceae > Coemansia > Coemansia asiatica. The sequence goes on from JANBOH010000416.1 coordinate 3,815, forward strand.
TAAGCTGGTACATTGTCGATGGCTTAAGCCCCTGTATTTTTGTAAAGCTATCGGTGGCCTTGCAGCTACCCACAATATGACCATTGACCTCAATGTCATATCTAGCGACTTGTGCTTCAGGAAGCATCTTGCGATCAATGGTAAACAAGCGACCAATGCTAATTAACGATGATGAAGAGCCACCACCAAAGTTCCCACTAATATTTGCGCTTGGACCAGAAATAGCGGTAGCAACAGTGCCGCCGTTTAATGTGTCTAATAGCAACGAACTATGACTTTCGGAGGCAGGACTGGTCAATGCGCTTAGATGGGATGGACCTAATACTGGTCCTGGTCCTGATCCTGATCTTAATCTTGATCCACCACTATTACCAGATACTGAATTTGACGCGGTCTCAATTGCTTGTATATCCAAAACCCCGCTTGTAAGCGAGTCTGCCCAGCTGATAACTACGGTCGTATCGTGGATCTCGACAACGTCTATTCGTGGAGGCAGCGGTGGTATGATTCCCAGCAACAGACAGAGTGGATCGATCAGGCGCTCAAGCCTACGCGAATTGTGATAGAGCAGCCACAGTATTCCAAAGGAGGTGCAGTAAGCAGCGATAGGCGCCTGCAGGTAACCAGGCAGGACACCGCACCAGGGGGTGCGCAAACGGCTCAAGCTCAGCACTGCAGTCACCACCCAGCCCTTGGCATTGAGCCCATGTATACCGCGCACTAATAGCATGCACACAACAATAGTCGAAAACAGCGATGTAGTCGAAAACGGCAATAAGTAGTAGATTGCCACATTGAGAATGGTCATGGCTATGGTCAGCGCAGCAAACAATAGAACAGACATGCCAAATGCCTGCACAAACACCGAGAACGAAAATAGCGTAAACACAAGCCATTCTGCCGGCATATGGAATTCTATAGTGTCTATAAGTGAAACAAAGAGCCAAACCACAAGCACAGAAGTTGCCCGATGTCTAATGAAAAACCCAAGTGTCTGGTCCCACCACAACTCAAGTGTTCTCGACAGATCGCTATCCTCGACACACATATCGTTTGCGCGCTGCACCATCGCACTCGGTGCCTGTAATGGCAGCGAGGACGGCAAAGACGACAAATGCATTGGCTCGCCTTTAATGCCCGAAGCTGACTGTGAAGCAACAGTTGGCATATGCTGCGCCTGCTTGCCAGGCTTCATATAAGAAAGGCGGAAATTTATGTCTTGAATGCAACGAATGATACAAGCTTCTAGAGGAAAGAAAACCCCAACCAAATAGCGTCACTTTCTTCTCTTCTTTTGCTACTTTCTCTGACTTTTCTCTGCCAAAATAAAACGAATGAATGGAGTCAAGTAGTAATTAAGAAAAAAGTGGAGCTGAAAATAAATGAAATAAAAGTTTTATTTTTTTTACTGAATAATTTTTTTGCGGAAAAAAAAAGAGAAACAAAAAACAGTTTGATGGAAAAAAGGAATGTCATGATTTTATTGAAATCTGTTGCGTTGGTAAGCTTTTTTACCTTTTAAATTTTTATTTTTTGTCTGGTTTTTATCTTTAAAATTGGTATTATTTGTAAAATTGCAAAGTCCCAATAATTCACATAATTCACATAAAAACAGTCGATGTCACAGGCAATTACAGTACTTGGTGGCGGAATTACAGGACTAAGCACAGCATGGTATCTTGCACAGCGACTTCCGCAAACTGTGAACATTCGACTGGTCGAGGGCTCTTTGCGCCTAGGCGGGTGGGTGCGCACTGACAGTCGCCAGGCAGGCGGTGTGAGCTTTATTGTAGAGAAGGGTCCCCGCACTCTGCGCACTGGGAACTCGCGCGAGGCGCTAGCGGTCCTTGAGCTTGTCGATGATCTCGATATGCGATCTGATGTGATTGTTGCTCCAAAGACGTCAGCAGCAGCGCGCAACCGCTTTATCTACTACCAAGGCGAGCTCAACTGCATGCCCGCAGGCCTAGGATCTGTGCTAACAGGGCTTCCGCCAGCTGTGAGGTGCTTGCCCAGGGGCATATGGCACGACCTGACTACCAAAAAGAACACGCTCGAGGGCGCTTCCGATGAATCGATCCATAGCTTTGTCAGCAGGCGCTTTGGACAGCAAGTCGACGACAACCTAGCGTCGGCTGTAATGCACGGAATCTATGCCGCAGACACTAAGGACTTGAGCACCCGCGCGCTTCTGTATCCGTTTTGGCTTGCCGACCAAATGGGCAAATCCGGAGTTTTGCGAGGGCTGCGCCAGGTAGCTAAGCATTCACGGGCGCGCAACGCCAGATTTGCCGTTCGCGATGCTGAAGAGAAGTATTCGGTATCCAAGCGGCGCATGCAAAACCCCGAGTTCTGGGCATCGATTGACGATGCGAGCATGTACTCGTTCCGCGAAGGCATGCAGATGCTGACTGACCGCCTGGCCAGCAGGCTTGCTAACTACTCTAATGTCGAGCTTATCATCGGACAATCGGCCAGAACAGCTCGCTTGGGCGTTGATGGCAATGTCGAGCTGGAGCTAGAGAACGGCAAAGTTGTCCAGTCTCAGCACCTGATCAACACGCTGCCCTTGCATCAGATACATGGCCTATTTGACAACGAATCATCCAACGCGCTGCTAGAGGAGACGCCCTATGCCAACGTTGCTGTTGTCAATGTAGCCTATCCTAAAAAGGACATTACTCCTGTCGACGGCTTTGGATACCTTGTTCCTCGCGCATCGGCAAAAAGCTCAAAGGCATTAGGAGTTGTTTTTGACTCGTGCTCACTGCCTGAGCAGGACAATGGAGCTGATATATCACGGCTGACGGTGATGCTGGGAGGATCTAGATTCTACGAGCTGTTTGGAAAGCCAGACTCTGTTGCCAAGGATTCACTCGAGCAAGCGGCCTTAGAGACTCTTTCCGACCACCTTGGCATCAGAATGACGCCTATCGATGTCGATGCCACTGTTGGTCAGAAATGCATTCCTTCCTATACGGTGGGTTATGTCGATAGATTGAAAGCAATGCATGAATGGGTACAGCGCCAGTTGGGTGGCCGCATGAGTGTTGTTGGCGCTGCTTACGGAGGACCAGCTGTGCCCCAATGTGTTGTCCATTCAAGAGACTTGGTCAACAGACACCTCATACTTGATTCTCTAGACAAACCACAGAATGTCTCGGGGCTAGAGGAAATCATTGACTGTTTCGAATGAATAAAATCATATTTTTATATAATAAAAGTCAGAGCCGTTTAAAAAAACGGCAACTTCAACTTAGTTTTTTAATATAAAAAGGTGCGGTATTTTTCTCTTGTTCAAAGCTTTGACTTGCCGCATTACTGGTTGAGCTCGAAAGAAGGAAAAAGAAAAAATGTATACATACGAGTTTAGTAGAACATTGGAAAAACTGTATAGCTGTTTCATCACAACTTTTTAATAGAACCCGGTTGATTGCAATTGCAATAGAAGTCGCACATTTTTTCTTTTAAATGAATTTAAGTACAAGTCCAGCTTTGGGCATTGCATCTGCTAGACATGTCTTTTTTTTGCTATAAAAGCTCATGTCGAACACTTGCAACTTTTTTCTTGTATTTCTCCATACTATTATTTTTTTTCCTTGTCTCAAAAAAACATTTCCTTAGTCAATAAAAATGTACGAAAATCTGCCTATTATCAATACACCTGGGAATATTCCAATGAATGAACATCCCCCAAAAAAGTGCAATGATGATAATTGCTTTTGTGCAAAATGGCCATAACATAATCTGGCAGTTCTTAAATGTCAATTCATATTCTGGCAATATAGATGTTTTAAACGTTTATATTGTTTAAAAATGACATAGAGAGTCATATAAAACCGGCATGTTCATTTCGGAAACGGTTTTTTTTACTTTATTGACTTTCTGGATATAAGACATTTTTTTGTTTAATTTTTTTTTTTTTTGCCAAAGCTTATTAAAAATGAAATAAAAACTTATAAAATCATTTACTTGTTACTTTTTCTTGTTCTTGTTATTGTTTTTGCTGCCCTTATTGTTCTTGTTCCCCTTGCTGTTCTTCATAGCATTGAAATTCTTTTCTGGGTTTGAACTGGTATCAGAAGTCGTATCTTGCTTGGCTTCTCTGAAGTCTTTATCCGGAGTACTATTCTCTATGTCTTTATTTTCAGTCGTCGCATCGGGCATATCGTCTTGGCTATCGCCGGATTTGGCCAAGGGAACCTTAACAGGCGATACAGGCTCGTTGTTGGTCGATATCTCTGGTTGTGGCTCCTTGTCGGCAGTTGTCGATTTTGCAATAACTTCCTGCTCTGAAGCAACCGCTTGGTGCGACCCGCCCATTAGTGTTGACTGAGTTATTAGAGCCGAGCCAGTTGCCATTGATAGATTCAGATGAGGCAAATACTCAAACTCGGGTGCAACTGTGGTAAACTGATCATTGATTTCAACGGCAGTCAAGTCGGGAATATCATAATTTGCGGTTTCTGAATGCGTATTCTCTGCTCCAAATTCGGGATCCATTTGACCAGCAGTTAGTCGTGGAGCATTAAGACTAGCTGTTCCTGTCCCTCTGTATGACTCGAGAACAGAGTATATAAACGACTGAGCAATGCGTGCATAGAACAGAGGATTTAAATATTGCAGAATCATTGCTAGCTTTTGGCTTGCTGCATTCTCTTTTCTGGCTGCAGGAGTTGTGGATGGAACTGGGAGCACATTGATCTCCTTTGAAAGTCGTGCATTGTGAGGAACAGCATCTGCGCTGCTAGAGCTATGCACAGCCGAGGCCATTCTGTAGACAATCTCGCAAAAGTATTTGTAGATAAATATATCAAAAGGAATAAAAGAATCACGCTCGCACAAAAAAAAAGAAAAGAAAAAAGATCAAAAGCTTTAAAGAGCCATATCACCAAGACATATTTGCGTGTATAAAAGGCGCCTCCAGACCAGCTAGTATTCTCCACAGTATCAGACCAAGCGCTCGGCAGTAGCAATACAATATAGTTCATGTTTAGCAGCGAGCGCCAATTCCGGCCCAGACTCGAGTCCCCGCGCTCCCCGCACTCCCTCCCCACAGAGCTCGACAAGCCTGTGCTATACCCACATCATTCAAAGATTGGTCAAAAAGTCAGACAGACTAAACGCACTGCTTTCTGCAGCCTTCTTGGCTTCAGCCTTCTTCTTATTTTCTGTTACAGCTGCCAGCAGTTTGCTCTTGTGCTTCTTGCGCTTTGCAGCCTGTCTGTCTGCCGCCAAATCCAAGAGTTTTTTGTCTTTGACTGCTTCTCTGGAACCAGTATCATCAATTGTTCTTTGCTGTTTGTTCTCATTGCCTTTTGCTGCTGTTTTCTGCTCTGGGACTGTTTTAGCCAAGTCCTCTACTGGCTGTTTCTTTTCAGAAGACTCTTTATCGATGCTCAGTGATGCCAGCTTTGCTACTGTTTTATGCGGATCTCTGTCAAGCCCAGCCAACGCTAAGCTGGTCCTAGATGCTCCCCCAAAGACAATTTGCGAGTTGCATAGTCGACACTCGTATCTGATTGAGTTTCGCTGATTAGCCCTAGTCTCCATCTGTGCTTTTGTACCTGTCGCAATTGTTTTAGAAAACAGCTGGTCGTCTGCTTGCATCTTGATGACTCTTTGCTTTAATTTATGTGAGCTTTCAAAAGCCTTGGACAAGATCTGCACTCGATCAATCACCGCTTTTCTGCTCCCTCTTCCTTTTGCAACGCGGTTCTTTGATCCCTTTTTAGGCATAGCAGTCTTTACTACCGAGACCTTAGACACGCTTTTGCCATCGACAAGGGGTACTCCGCAGTAGGGGCACATCTGTCGTAAAATTTCTATTCCAGCATGGCCCTCTTCAAATGCCGTTAAGAACTGATTTCCAAAATACGCAGCCAACTGAGGGCATATCCTAAAAGCTGCGCGCGAGGCATTCAGCATAAAGCTCGCTCTGGTTCTTATATTTTCATCGGCAAGGGGATTCGCTGACAGTGCATTCATGACTAGATAATTCAACTGGTGTATATATATATATATATTTACAAATTTATAATTAAGCGTATAAAATAAATATTTTCTAAACAATTGATTGATACAAACAAGCATAACAACATAAAAGTATTGGGAAAAAATTTTATATCGAGAAAATTAAAAATACAAATCTGACATTTGTGGGTCCGTGTCAGCTGAACATCCTAATGTGGCTTTGCAAGCATTTGGCAAAGCTTGGTTGCAGGAACAAAACATTTTCACAAACAAAATAAACCAGACCAACCCTGCTTCTTCATTTGTTATTAGTTTTATTTTTGCTTTATTTGTCAACTGAATTAATCCTTTTATTTGCAATTCTTGACTTTATAGGAATTCTAGTTATTTTTCTTGTGGACACAACTAAAACCAAAACCTTTCTCCTAGAAAGGAGCATTTTAAATAATCAAATCGCTTACTAATGACCAGCCAAGACCCTCTTTACAAAACGCCAACGCGAAATGCGACTTTCCGTTTTAAGGACAGAGAGGGTCTTGCTAGTGGTACCAGAGCCACTGCTCATTCAAGCACCAAATCTCCCTCGCGGCGCTTAAAGGACCTGTTTTTCGCAACATACACCAGCGGCGTTGATCCACAAAGATCTCAGAAAAGCAATACAAACAGCAGCTTTCTTACCAGTGCTAATTTGCACACGCCAACTAAAGCCTCATCATCAGCTAAAACATTGCATTATGTTTCTTCGCCTCCTTCTGCAATGGCGACCTCGAGCCATCCCGTAGAAGCTGATGACTCTATGGACGTCGATACCCCAGTTAAAAGTCGCAATGCATTACCCGAAGAGGACCAGGCAGCACAGAACATGATTTCGGAAGATGATCTAAAGGGGCCTGCAGTTCCACTAGCAATAGATACAACTGGCCGCTTCTATTCTGAGCACATGCGGCGCTGCGAGCTGAGGATCGAGCTGATGAGACTAAATACATTGGGACATAATCCCAGAGGGGTCTATGTCATGCCATCTCTCAGCTCGATCAATGTCTGGTATGGAGTCATGTTTGTAAAGCGCGGCTACTGGCGCGATGCGGTCATTCGCTTTCGTATCGATATCCCAAGAGAGTATCCCAAGACACATCCAATCATCACGCTTTACACATCTGTGTCACATCCACTAGTGCGCATGGAAGACGGTCGGTTTGCGCTGGAGCACCAGTTCACTCAGTGGACACCGTACAGCGACTATATATTCCATGCCTTGAACTATCTGAAGAATGCATTTAAAAACCGTGTTTTAAAGCAGCTTCAGCCAAAGGACTGCTACAACATTAGCGCCTATATGAAGTTTAAAAATGATCTGCCGCAATTCCGCGAGCATGCCCGCATTGACGTTATGAAGTCACGGACACCAGAAGCTCTTTACAGGCAGCAGCCCAGAGACTGCCCAATTGTGTTTTCGCAGCTGTCGGACGAACAATACGAATCGGCCAAACAGCAAATGAGGCTTTTTGCCGACTCATTAAAGCAGGGTTAGAAAGATGTGCT
>JANBOH010000417.1:0-11319 GCA_027478445.1 Coemansia asiatica
GTCAAGGAACTCAACAGTACATGGGTTTCTGCCTTGAATGTCGTAGAAATAAACTGCAGTTGCAATGATGTTTTCCGAGGCTGTGCTTGGGAAATATGGCTCGGTTTTATCTGTTATCTCCACGACGACTTGCAGGTTTTTGTTGTGCAGGCTATATGCAGCCAATGGTCTCTCTGGCTCGACAAAATTTTCGGGATCTGGTGTAGCATTAATAACCGATTCTCTCCACTGATCAATGGCTTCATCGTACACCTCGTCATCGAATTCGGTGTTATAAATATCGTATTTGCCTCCAAGTTTTGATGGATGCTTTATAGGAAACTCTAGGCAATTATCGTAGTCATATGGTATACGCAAATCGCGAGGATGCTCCCAGTCAGTCAACGCTTGCTCAAGCAGTGGAACAGTTTTTGACAGAATCTTGGATATCGCGCTATACATATCAGCATGCTCTTCTGGATGAATATTGTTGATATAGGACTTGAAATCAACTGAACCGTCTTCGTTTACATAGATATCTGTGGGCAGCCAATGACGCTCCCCTGGATCTATTAGGCCAAGATACTCTTCGCTAAATGGGACAAAGCTGTTTATAGCTGTTTCTGGCTGATCAGAGCCATTTTTCTTGTTTCTTTTGGCCATAGATGCATTCAAGTTGCAAATTGCTTGCTTCCAGGCATCGATCGATCCAGGTACAGTACCAAATGAGCAGAGATTCAGCGCATCTTTTGGACAAGTAATTGGCTTTGAGAGAATGGGCGTTGATTTGTATACCAGCGAATACAGCGTAGGATCAACTATTTGCTCGGCCATATCCTTAAAAAGTTGATCCACATTTTTCCGAAAATAATGGTCCTTGGGCATTGTTCCCAGAATATTTGAAAGCGCTATATTGAACTCTTGTGCCAGGTCGCTGTTTTCTGGTATATCCGTATACCAGACCATATCAACTACTGAATGCTTTGCATTACTTCCGCTATTGTCAACAAATGACTGCAGCTTTTTATAGTAGAAAAGCTCTGAGATAACATATGCTGCTTGCTTGTCCGTTAGCGACTTTTTCTCTTTCATCTCAGCAATCCATTGCTCGCGATCGGCCTCATTTTCTAGCTTATCAGCCCAGTCGGAACAGCCGCGAATTTCGGCACCAGCTTCAATCATTGTTTGCTCAGCTACGGTCTTCCAGCTTACTTCGCAAGCATCATACAGATTTTTGAGCTTCTCAAGCTTGCTAAGGTCTGCTTCGGGTTTGATACACGATTTAGTAATGATCATTTTAAGAAGAAAAAAAGAAAAAGAGATTGAAACAACAAATTGACAGTAAAAAATAATATTTTACTAGAAAGCAAGGAAATAATCTGAAAAAAAAAACCTTTTTTAAACGCTCTTGCTTTCATTTTTTTTTGCGCAGCACACTCATCTCTGGCTCATTTTTGTAAACACAAACGAATTCTATGAAAACAAAAAAAACCTGTTTATCAAAAGATTTTCTGACAACAGAAAAGAAAAAATAAGCTGTATAACTTTTATTGCAAATCCTTACTCTTTTTATTCAAATCTTTTATGCCTTGTAGACATCATTGTTGCTCTTTTTTAGGACAGGCAAGTGGAAGAGCTTGATAACGTTTCTTGCTTTTACCTTTTCCCAGCGACCAAGCCTGTGCTCTTGGCCGATGGCCGCAGCCAGCACAATGTCCTTTTTCGTGGCCAAGATATCGCCATTAGGAGCTAGCTCGCGGACCGACAGACCGTTAACGTAGCCCTGGACCGGGATGGCATTGACAAGATCAAAGCCAGGCGTCTTTCCCGAGCGCACGCGCCACATGCGGATAAACCCGTCGTTAGAGGCGGAGAAGAAAAGATCAGTCAGTGGCACAGCTACCAAAGCAGTGATCCAGTGCGTACGAACAAGGTTCTTGGCGTTGATAAAGGCATCTTCCTCATCGGCTTCCTCGCCGTTCGCTTGCTGAGAGGCGCTAAGGGGATAGACGCCATGCGCGACGTGATGATTAAACACGGGTTTCTTTTTGTGGATGCTCCAAAGAGACAGAATGCCCGAGTCGCCACCAGTGACATATGTCTCCTCGTCAACCATGGTTATCGCATCAACAGTGGTCTCGCTAAGCTCGATATCGGCAGCAGCAAGCTTGCGCAAAAGAGCCTTATGCTTTTTAGAGCTCTGAGAAGCACTTGCTGACCTGCCCTGTATCCCAATGTCCTTTTCGTCGCTAAGTGACTTTGTAATGCGATGTTGATCAGTGGCTGATCCAGCACGGAACACAAGCTGGGCCTCATCTGCGATTTTCCACAGACGAACAGTCTTGTCGCGTCCGCCAGTGGTCACTGCACACTCCCGCTGCAACGCATCTATAGACACGACCGAGTCCTGGTGTCCGAACAGCGTGTCCATATAGCCTAGCTCATCGATATTCCATAGCTTGACCATTCTGTCTGCAGAGCACGAGTACAGATGGTTAGTTCCACGGCGGAACACCAGTCCAGTGACAGAGTCCTTGTGCTGATGAAACACTGCTAGATGCTGGTCATCTGCAACAGACCAGATATGAATGCGTCGGTCGCGGCCACCAGTGGCCACATACCGGCCATCGCTGCTGACAGCGACACAGAGTATGTGGTCGCAGTGTCCGCGGTTATGGTTGGCGTTCTTTTTCTTTTGGCCTGGAAAAACCTTGATTGGACGACAAGTATCTCGCTGCCACTTGATCAGAGACCCATCCTTTGACCCGCTATAGACATACTTGCAGTCGGGCGTCAACGCAACGCAGGTCACTGGCAACCGGTGCCCGTTCTTCAAAACCTTCATATACTTTGGCTCGTCAATGGCATATAAGAACTGATCGGCGATTTGCCGGCTCCACTTGCCCGTGCGCTCGCGGGCATCGGTCATTAGGCGCTCGGCAATCAGATCACGGTCTATCTGCTCCGCATCGTACTCGTCTGCCTCTAGCTCGGTCGACTCTTTGATCTTGCTAATATAGTTTTTAGCCAGACGAAGGCGCTTTTCAGCTGCGGTTTCCAGAAACTCGTCTTCAGAGGACAACTCGTTTTCGTCAGGCTCGTGTCTGTGCTCCAGGTCATCGATATCGCCTATCTGGTCGTCAGATTCACCGCTTGCATCTTCATCGGCATCGTTTAAGCGTTTTTTAGACTTTGTGCTTGGTATACCTGGCTGCTTACGCGCAATGCTAACTCCAGCTGGCTTTCCGCTACGCTGTCGTTTTTTGGTCGTGACTCCCTGTGCGAGAAAACGGTCCTTTGCCATGTTTTTTTGCTATCAAACTGCCGTCTCGCCTTGATTAACAATCAGGTAAAAAAAAAGTACTAAATTAAAAAAGTGTATTATATATAGTGTGTGAAAGTGAAAGAAAAGATGACAAAGTAATAAAAAAAAATAATAACCTTTTGGGCACGAATAGGTATTATAAATTTGAAACTGTAAACTTTTTTTTTAGATTGAAAAAAAATAATTGCTGATCTTGATCAGTGATCAAATTAATCAGAAAAAGAAGGAATTAATGCATGCATCTACAATTCCAACATATTTTTTACTCCAGCCCTTTTTACACATATATAATTGAAATCATGTACATGTGCGTTGTTTTAGCACACACATGTATAAATGTTGCAAAAAAAGAGACATTTATAAATATAATAATGGAATTTGCAATTAGAAACAAAATAAGGATATTTCTGTTACTCGTTTTGTTTCTCGTTTTTTTATTTTATTTGGAATAGAGATAGAGAAAGTCATACATTATATTGGCCATTTAATCTATTCTTTCATATTCTAAAAATGTTTTTTAGTAACATCAGTCATCGGCTTGCATTACTATTTTTTGCATTTATGCATTGGTATCTAGCTCGTTCAATAGCAAATGCAGAGATTATTGAAAAGTATTGGAACATCGAGCAGGTCAACTTTTCCATGGAGGGGCTTTTCACGCGCAAGGCAATTGGCGTCAATGGACAGTGGCCGATTCCTGGCATCGATGCGATGCTGGGAGACACTCTAGTTGTTCATGTCACAAACAAGCTAAACGAGCCAACCTCTCTGCATAGCCACGGGCTGTTTCAAAACGGTACAAACTACTACGATGGTGCCGTAATGGCAACCGAGTGCGGAATCCCACCAAACGGCACATTTACATATCGGCTGCAGCTATTGCAGACCGGATCATACTGGATCCACAGCCACTTCAAGTTGCAGACTGCTGATGGACTGCGCACTTGGCTTGTAGTCAGGGATCCTCACGAGGTGTACAAGTACGACGAGGAAATCGTTGTCACTCTGGAGGACTGGTTTAGAGAGCCAGCAGAAGTCTTGATCAAGCAACTAAACAGTCCTGATCCGCACATGCGATTCAAGCCAATTGTTCCTTATGGCATTATCGGAGGCGAATGTGCCAACCGAAAGCGCATACAGTTTGAGCCGGGAAAGACATACCGTATTCGGCTGATCAATATAGGCGCATCCTTTGAGTTTCACTTTAGCATGGAGGGCCACGAGCTGCGAGTGATCGAGGTCGACGGCGTTATGGTCAAAGAGAGACCTACGCATGGAGTCACACTTGGTGCCGGACAGCGGGCCTCTGTTCTTGTTAAAGCATTGGACAGCGCGCAGTATAACTATGCTTTTCATGCAGATATGTTTACTGATCTGCTGCAGATGCCTAGATACAACCCGCTAAACTTTACTGGAACCATCGAGTATTCTTCTTCAGCACCAACCAAACATGTCAAAAACAGCAAATGGAAAACTAATGTGCATGACCTGGATCTTGAGCCACTAGATAACGAGCCGGCGCTTGAGCCAAACAGATTTATCACCCTAGATGCATACTCGGGTGTGTTTAACGACCAGACTTTCCGCCACTCGTTTAACAATGTCACTTATGTAGCACCACAAGTGCCTTCGCTGCTCAGTGCAATGACCACGGGAGACAATGCGCAGCTATCTGAGACCTATGGACGACAAACAAACACATATGTGCTTAGACACATGGAAGTGGTCCAACTTATCATCAATAACCACGACTATTATTCGCATCCATTCCATTTACATGGCCACGTTTTTCAGATTATCGAAACGGGGAGCATTCGCAACTACGAGCGCATAATAAAGGAGTCTATGGATGTCCCAGTAAAAAGGGACACTGTGGTTGTTCGCGGCGGTCACTATGCAATTGTGCGCTTTCGAGCTGACAATCCTGGTGTGTGGCTTTTCCACTGCCATATTGACTTTCACATTCAGCTTGGGCTGCAAATGGTCTTTGTCGAGGCGCCAGAGATTCTTCAAAATTGGAGCAATATGCCAGAAATGTACAAGGAAAACTGCATTGCGCAGGGTATAAAGACCACTGGAAATGCATTTGGCGGTATCGGGCTTGAGGGTGGTGATCTTGACCTGGATCCTAGCCCGTATCCAGACCAGTTCGAGTCATACGATCCGCCTGATGGCTGGAAGCTGATTTCGTACATTCTTCAGGGAAATGGCGACGATGTCGAATCCATAGCCTCTCAATAGGTTTTTTTTTACAAAGCATTTGAAAAAGAAAAATCATAGACAATTAGACCATTGATAAGAAGGCCATTTAATACAAACAAATATTATTGCAAAGCCGCATTCTAAATATCAATAAAAAAGTATATTATAATAGTTGTTTTTTTCTATCGATAATTGACTAGTGGCGTAAACACATTTCTAGATGCTTAACAAAGGATATCCTTTAGAATTTTTTTTTTTGAAAAAAAAAGATATACATGTTCAAGCCATTTAACTAAAATATTTCAGATCTTTTTAAAATTTGTGTATAAATAAACAGAAAATTTTCCATCTATATACCTGTTGCCAAAAAAATTAGTAATCCCAAATACGCCTGGTTCCTACATTTGTCGACCCAATACATTAATCCCCTCTTTTTTTCCCGAAAAATGCGTACCTTCTCAGTCCTCGTCCTTGCACTGTCTGCTGTTCTTGCTGCTCCTGTCTACCGTCGCCAAGCACCCGAGTCCCACGAGGTTGCTGCTGGTGGTGCCGCAGAATGGGCACCCGAGCATCGCGCACCCGAGGTGTTGGTAGAGCCTGTAGTCGAAAAGGTGCCTGTCCCTGTCGAGGTTGACCACGCTGTGCCCGTTGATCGTCCTGTTCCAGTGCCTGTCGAGGTTGATCGTCCTGTTCCAGTGCCTGTCGAGGTTGATCGTCCAGTGCCCGTTGACCGTCCAGTTCCTGTTCCCGTGGAGGTTGACCGTCCAGTTCCCGTCGATCGCCCGGTGCCTGTTCCTGTTAAAGTCCCTGTTGACCGCCCCGTGCCTGTCGACCGTCCTGTACCCGTGGCCGTACCTGTCGATCGTCCTGTCCCAGTTCCAGTTCCAGTCAGAGTTCCTGTCGAACACGATGTCCCTGTTGCTGTTCCTGTTGCTGTCCCCGTTCACGAGCCTCATCATGGCGAGTGGCATGCTCCTGCTCATCATGAATTTGCTGGTGCTCACAACGCCGGTGCTGACATCGTCAACAATGTCAACCACCAGCTCCAGGACGCTGGCATTATCCAGAACCAAGCTTAAAAACAAAAAATAATTTTTTTTATATTGGCAACATTTTGCTAGACCATTTTGCTAGACCACATTCAATATATAATCTAAAATTTTTATTTTTAAGTGCTTTTAAAAATCGTCTTGTCGACTAGAAGAAGCGTTTTCCATGGTAATTTTGCCGTGGTCTTCGACAGCCTTTCTCAGCTTTTCCCGACGCATATCCAGGCCATCCTTGGCTGCTCTGGCCAATACGCCAGAAACAATGGACACAGCTCTAATGCTGTCGTCATTGCAGGGAATAGGATAAGTAACTGTTCTCGGATCGCAGTTGGTATCGACAATACCGATAGTCGGCACATGGGCCAGACGGCTTTCAGCAAGCATGGTCTTGCATTCCAAGGGATTCAGCGCAATAATAAGATCAGGCTTGTAAGTCTTTAATTCGCCATTCTCCTTCTTCAACCGCGCCTTTTCTTCCTCGATCATCTTGAGATATCTGTTGCTTCCACCCCGACCAGCTGTTGCCTCCTGGGTGCTTGGCGGCTTGTAATCGGCAAACTCTCTTGCCTCTTCTACGTCCCAGACGTCTTCAACATACATGACATGCTTTCCCAAAAGAGGACGGGGGTTGGTAAGCGTTCCTGGAAGCCACTTGCCAGTGACAAAATACTGCTCCGAGTGCAGCGCTGCATCGACTGCCATCTGCCGATGGTCCTTGCGAGATCCGACAAACAGAACCAGCCCGCCATTATAAGCGACACTGCGCGCAAAATGAGCAGCTCTGCGCAGAGCAGCCATGGTCTGCTCCAGATTGATGATATGAATTCCCTCTCGCTCACCGAAAATATATGGCAAATTCATTGGGTTCCACAAAGACGTGCTATGGCCCAAATGCATGCCTGCTGCCATCATCGACTCGAGCGTCAGATTAGAGCTATGGTAACCAAGCATCTCTGTTGGCCTTATCAGATCTGTCTGAACGCTGCCAGTTGCCTCGAAACTCGGTTTCAGGCGCCGAAGCTGCTCTCTAATACGCAGATTATCCATTTTTGCAAACTTTTTGCTTCTCTTTGGAGCATTTCCAAATATGATGGTTTTGGCCTCTAGCAGCGGCATTTCTGTAACTGAATTTGCCAATGGTGAGGTTTGCGATGACGAGCTATCGTTTTGCCTAGTGCTCACATGACGAATGCCAGCGATTACAACACGAGTACTAGCACCAGCACAGGAAGTGCGAGCCTTAGCAGCGATAAGCGACGCGAGCATTAGAATCTCTTTCTTAAAATTTATAAACAGTGAAAAAAACAATAATAAAAGAGAGATTTGAACCAAATCTCAGATTTTACAATTTTTTGTTGGAAAAAAAATTGAAATAGTAGTTTGCTCTTATCTTGATTACATTTGGTTGATTTTGTGATCACAACTTTATTATTAATATTATAATCATCAATAGTTTAAAGCCTGAAAATCAATATTCGTCAAGTTAAATGTGACAAACAAGTGTGCTTGCTGCTCGGCATCAGCTTCGGAAAGAGAGTTTTTGCTGCCAGCATCGCGTACAAACCTAGCAGCATAGTCCAGAAGATTCTGCTTACACGCAGTCTGTGCCTCCTCAGTCAGCCCGAGCTGAACCTCATAATCCAAACAGCCATCAATCTGGGAAATTAGCCAACGACAGCTGTTTACGGGTGGATAGACCCATTGCAAAACCTGTGCCTGCTCGCTAGTAAGCTCCAATAAAGGATCGGAGACTGAGGCTGTAGTAGTGACCTCGACAAATGACGAAGATCGAGTAGACGGTGATACCTTTTCCTTAGAGCCCATTATGACTGCACCATCTAGTTCAGCAGCAATAGAGTCTTCCTGCAGATCAGCCATCGTAGAGGCTCGAGATACTAGAAAAATCAAAAGCTCTGGATCTGATAGATGCAGCTGCGAGCAGACCTTTACCCATTTGGCCAATGACTCAGCATCTTCCTTTGAGATCTTGTATGAAGCAATCTTTGAACGGATAAATGCATGCGCCTTGTATGCAAGTCGGTGCTGAGTGTCTTGCAGGATCTGGTCAATGATATTGTAAAATGCATCAAGTCCATCGGCATCGACAAATTCATTACTTCTTTCCTCTAGATCAGACACTGATTCAGGCTCAGGCTCTGGAGACAATGGCCGGCGATAGGTCAATAGAATCATGCTCAGCTCAGCTAAAACCTCGACATCTGATTCGTGAATAATAAGTGGACGTACATGTTCATGGAATATTGTCATTATAGACTCTAGATATAAACGCAGCTCAGGGGACATTGACCCTGAATCAGTGAAAAAGTCGCGATAAATGCGACTCTCGTCTGCGCAGACGTTCATAACAAAGGCACACCAGTCGCGCAGCGCATCTACACGTGCAGTTGTTGCTAAAGAATCGGATGCCAAGCCCTCGTGCTCTTTTGAAATATCTTTTAGATGCTGTTGAATATATGGCCGCAGCCAGACCCTTCTTAGTCCAAAATATGCGTTCTGAACATCATTCAAAATAGCAGTCTCAGTACCTCCTCCTGTCTCTAATGACTCTGCTGATTCTACTGCTGTTCTCTGCTGTAGCGCGCTTAGCAATGGCGCTAAGCGAGCAACCGGTGCACGGAAGCGGACATACAGTGATGTCGAATCAGCACCCAAGGATGCAATCTCAGATCCAATCACTTTGAAAACTCGAAGAGCATGCAGCTTTATCAGGGTCAGCGCCCGCATCCGACATTGAGAAAACCGCATAAGATACAGCTCGCTATCTCTTCCTTCTGGATGCTGCTCAATAAACTTTATCGCGCTTTCAGCATTTTCGAGAGCTGGCAAAAAGCCTGGATCAAGACAGACAGAGCCACCCGGCGAGTTAAAAAGCTGCGTGATAGATCCCAAAGAGTTGTAAATAGCAAGCTGCTTCTGAATTTGCTGGCTGGCACCACTAATCCTTTCTCGCTTTAACTGAAGCTCGGCACTAGCCGACTGAACGCCCGCTGTCTGCTTACACACATGCGCGTAAGCAGACTCCATACGCTCTAGTATCTGCTGGATCTCTTTGGCGCAGCGCTGCATATCGTTGCACTGCTCCGTGCGATGCCGCAAATGGTCTGCATATGACAACGCCTCTTGGTCCTGGCCCTCGGCAACCTGCCTTTCGACGCTGTCAAACCATTCAAGAAACTGAGCAGGTGTCTCCATTGCCGCTGGTTGGCTATTATCCTGCTCGCTCTCGACACTGCGCTGTGCCAAAAGCGCAAGATTGCGAAGCGATGCATTTCTTCGAGCTCCCAATTGCGGACTTTCCCGTAGATGCGCAAGCTGCAGGTTTGGCTTCGTTAAAGTAAGTCCATAAATAGCACTAGCCATTGAATTATCAGCATTGCCCCGACTTGTCTCTGGTTTCTCAAATTGAACGATATCCTCAAAAACGAATCCAGGTATCTCGGGAACCAGCGCATGCGTCCAAAAGTCAGAGCAGGCCTCTTGAATTGCGCCGATACTGGTCCTCAAAATGCTGTCTTCGGAGACTGGATACAGCTGGTCCCAATCGTCGGGAATAGCTGTGGATTTCGAGGACATGAGCAAAAAGAAAAAAGAATTAACTTGAATTTGAGGGAAGTGAAAGAAAAGGAAATACTGAGTTTTTGTCCACCCGACTTCAGACCTTTAATATTTTTATAAGCAAAACTATAAAAAAGATCACTTGGAGGACCTGGGTATCGATCCCAGTGCCTCTCGCATGCTAAGCGAGCGCTCTCCCATTTGAGCTAGACCCCCATTTTGGCTCCAAAATCACGTTTTGCAAGCTATTTTCTGCCGTTGTTGTGTATGACGGATCTCTTGTCTGGATCCTGGTTGCCAGAGCCGATGCATCTGACGTAGTAGCCGCGTTAGTCATAGTCTCTTACTTTTGCTTTAATGGATTCAACAATAAATTGTAAAATTATTCCGAAAAGAACTTAAAGATTTATTTAATAGATTCAGATAAAAATTTTCTTATATGTCGTTAGGGGGTACCCAGTGCTCGGACTGGTGTAGGGATAATAGGCGCAGGGATGTTTAGCCGTTGAGGCTTGATCAACTGCAGGGGTGGCGTGTAAAGAAGAAAAAGGGTAAAGGAAAAATTTTCACTAGGCTCGACTCATTACTAAGGTAAGGAAGCCGAGCTGTACATGATAGCAGTAATCCAAGGGAATCGGATCACAGCACGACACAGAGCCAAAATGGGGGTCTAGCTTGAGGAAGCATTTTTATTCTTAGCAAGCAAGAGGGAAAATAAAATAATAAATGTACTATCAAAATTAACTGTCTTGAAGCCAAGTTGGCAAGATCAGGCGAACCTGGTCTGTGCGCTTGGGAAATAGAATACAATGAAGACAATGATCGAAAAACCGGTGAACCAGAACATGAGGGGAAGCCATAATAAGCAATTATGCTCTACTGTGGATCTCTATTCATGGTGGGCGGTGATCAAAGATCATGTGCTCAGCCTCGAGCTGTGTTGTTGGCTGCACAGGGGTAGGCTGTGGCTCGGCAGGGGCATGAAGATGAATGATGTAGAGGTGGCGGAGGAGAGGAGAGGAGCTTGGGAGTGATGCATTTGCATAGTTGTCGAAATCACAATTGAATGCAGTCACAAATCGGTGGTGTGTCCAGCGGGTCTCACTGTATGCATGGTCATTGCGTGCCACCCAGAGGAGGTGTATGAGGGTTGCTGCTGCCAGCTGGTACAGCTTGTTGAAGCCATCA
>JANBOH010000418.1:0-11311 GCA_027478445.1 Coemansia asiatica
CTGCTGTTGTTGCTGTTGTTGCTGCTGCTGGTCAGCAGATGACTTTGACATGCTACGGCTCTCTCGGGTAGGATCTGGTCCCGAAGCAACTCTCTGCTTAGCAGAAGACTCTGGCAGACCGCCAACAGGCACCGCAGCCTTTTGCGGATCAGGCAGCTCGCGGCGGTTCATGGTATCCATATGCGCGTGGATCACATACGACGCAGCCGCGGGCTTCGCGCGCTCCATCGGCTCAAGATACACAAGCGGCGAAATGCGGAAGCCCCAGCTGATGCCGTCGCCGTCTGCAGGAACGAAGCGCCAGTCGTAGTTTGCAGTAAGACGGTCAGCAGAGGACGCACTGCTCTTGGAGGACCGCGGCTCGCTTGCAAGGACATGCGAGGTGCTGGGACGGGACTTTGCAAGGTTATCTACAGTCATCGATGAAGAGCGCGGCTTATCGATGGACATTTCCTTGCGTCGACTAAGCTCGATGTTCGAGCCGAAATGCGAAAGCATGACGGCTGCCCTGCTTATCGTCGTGCTCCTATTCAGACTGACGCTGCTCTGGGCCATCCTGGCCATCTCGCCAATGGCAGCGGCATTGGGAGGCAGCGGCGGCAAGTCCTTCATCTGCAGCTCGCGGGTGATCCGCCGAGTCGAGTGCACCGAGTCAGAGAGCACAACAAACTCGTTACCCTCCGAGATATAAAAATTATGCGTATGTCTTCGGGACTTTGTCGCGGTCGACAACGGCATCGACTCGGAGTCCGAGGCCGTCGAGCAGTTGTTTGCCGATGGCCGTGGATTCGGGTCAGAGTTGCCGCTGGCAGAGGAAAAATGATGGGTGCTGGATACCGAGCGCTTGCTGGTCTTGGGTCGCGCGCGAGTCGGCTCGGGGACATCGAGACTGGGTCGTCTGCTGGTTGTCGCTGAGAGCGGCTCTTTGGATTTTCTTTTGGATCTCGTCGACTCTTTGCTCGGCGACGGGGATTCGTCGCTGCTGATGGTCTTTTTGCGCCGAGGCTTTTCGCTGGATGATATTGACTTGCTCGCGTGCAGTGAGCCTGACTTTTTCTTGCTTTTCTTGGTGCGCTCCGACGACGTCTTGGGCCGCTCTGCAGTTTGCTCCGTGGTTTGCTCTGGCGCCAGTAGGTCTGCCGGTGGAGCGGATGGCGCTGGAGGTGCAGACGGTGCGGTGCGCTCAGCAGGCGACGATATCTCCATGGCCTCGGTCATCTCGACGATGCGCGACTGGCGCTGGGCCTTCTTTTCTGCAAACGACGTCTCAGTGGGCGACGTCACGCTGCCCCTGAGCGAGTTGAAGCGCGCAATCAGCCAGTCGGCAAACTCCTGATCAATCTCAGGCACACTGCTGCCCTGCGAGCTGTAGCTCTCGCGCGAGCGCATGTCCTCGGAAAACACCATAGTGCGCACAGCCTGCGACAGCGGAATGGTACGGGCCAAAATAGGAATGTGCTTTTCCGCATCTGCGTCGCTCTCGGACGAAAACGGGTTCTGCGAAACCAGCACAGTGTTGATGTAAGCCAGCTCTGCCGGCGCTAGCTTCTCATAAAACTCCTCCCAGACCTCAAGAATCCTATTGGGGAAAATCTGTACAAACTCGCTCCACTCACCCCGACTAAAGTAGTACTTGTAGATGGCCGAGCTGAGCATCCTTGTCGACTCGGTCTTGACATCTGCCCATTTGCGCTCCAGCCGCTCGATACACGCAAACTCGTAGCTCTGCAGCTCGAGCCGCGGCACGGGTGCTGCAAGTGCTGCTGGAAGCGAGTAGTTGCGCTTGGGCTGTGCCACTGGCTGTCGTGCGCTGACTGACCGCTGCTTGCTCTGGCTGATCACGTTGCTGGTGCCTGCTGCTGCCAGCTCGGCTGCCCTGCTGGCCTTCTTTGCGCGCGGGCTCTTGTGTGGCAGCGACGCTGACAGCGGCTGCGCCTGCGTCTGTCCATGCTCCTGGGTCTGCGCAAGTTCTTCGTCTTTTGGCCGTGGAAAGCTGATGCCTCCCTCGACTACGCCGCCCTCTGCTTTTTCGGACTTGATAAGCGTATCGTTAATTGTCCTTGGAATCTCTGGCATCGGTGGCGCGCTCTTGTTGTTCCAAGAGTCCATAAACGACTCGTTCAGCGAGTATCTGCCCTTGTTGACAGGGGCAAAGTCCATGTCAAACACAGCAAGCGTGTGGTCGATGCATATCTCGCTGTCCTTGGCCACCATCGATGGAGGCAGCTGCGTCTGCGATGTTATTGGCGTGGGCAACGGCAACGGCAGCGGCACCGCAGGCAATGGCATGTTTTCAAAGTATCTGTCTCTGGACATTGTAGACGATGTTATCGCAGGATTTGCCGTTGCTGGCCTAGCCGTCCTTGTCACTGTGGTTGTGGTTGTGGCTGTAGCTGCGGCCGTGTATATGGATGTGCTAGGCGGTGGCGGGAGATTGAGACCTGGTCCAGCGTTGTTTCTGTGGATGTTGTTGCCGTCGCTGATTTTGGTCTGCCCGCCAAAGGCATTCATGTCTTCTTCAGAATCGCTGTCTTCATCTGCGCGACGTCGCCGTGACCAGAGCATGCGTGTAGATGTCACAGGCCGCTCCATCTTTGCAAAAGCCATGTATATTAATGCACTGGAAAGAAAAAAAAGTAGGAGACTAGATGGAAATCTGAGTATGAATATTATGCACTTTGTATGTGCTGTTAAAAAAAAATAAAAGTGGGGTATTTTGTGAAACTAAGAACAATAGCAAAAAAAAGGGAGCGATAAAAGATGTCGAAAAAGCCCCCTTTTTCACTTTTAGATATCAAGTATAAAAGTGCTATAAAAGTGCTTTTTTCTATAGTCTCGGACTGTTGCTTAAAATAAAAGTTCAATATAGAAAAACAAAATATACAGTGTATGGAAAAAAAAGAATGAAAAAAAAACAAAAGAAGAGAAAAAGCGCTTTAAAAATACTTTTTTTTATTCCAAAGCGTGATGCAAGAGCTGATAAAAATAACAAGTTGTGAGCTGCAGCTGCGCTTGGTCTTTTTTTAAAAAAAAAAAAGAACAATCTGCAAGTTGGCTGATGAGGCGAAATCAGGTAAATAAACAAGAAAAATAAACAAAAAAGCGTAGACAGAAAGATACAAGTGTAAAAAAGCAATGTACTATAAACAAATAAGAAAAAAAATAAATTATAAGAACAGAAGAAAAGAAAAAAGAAATGGCCTGAATGTGAAAATAAAAGACACCCAGTTTTTTTTAGTTTTACTTTCAGAAAGGAAAAAATGCAAATAAAATAAACGTTAAAATAAAAAGATGAGCGGAGTGCCTTGTTTATATTACATGCCCGCTTTTGTCCGTTGAGCTTTTCACATGTACAAATGTAGTCACAACCAAATGAAAAAAGTCTGGCTTAGTTGCTTACTGGCGGGTTTCTAGGAGATTCTTTTTCTTTTTCTATAAAGAGAAAAGCTCTCTTTATTATTTTTTAATATGCTCATCAATCAGCAATTTATCAAAAAAAGGAGGAATTCACTTAGTGTTTGACTCGAGAGCAGTTGTTTTCATTTGTATGCAACACAGGGTTGCCTCTGTCTTGCGCAGGGAATGCCCTGCAATTTCTTTGAACCAGAAAAAAGGGCTGTATTTTTTTTGTCGCAAGCCAAGCACCCGTTTCTTCTTTTCTATTCTTTAAAGTGAAAGCGCTTTTTTGATCCGTCAAACTTGAGATAGGCTCGTTTGCGACCTCAATTGACGTAGAAAGAGCAAGTGCTTGTGGTGGGACGGTCTAAAAAGAAAAAAAGAGTAAACATCCCTTATTCCATGTTTGGACCGACCATGGTTGAGCGAAATCAATTCCTTTTTACAAAGAAACTCCGTTCCTGCGGTATTGGCTCCGTATGCGAAAAAGTAAAGAGCAGCAATGCAAAAAAAATGTAAATCGCATCCAAACTCGCAAAGGGTTTTCTCGCAATTCTTCCGCATTGCTTGGCTTTTTTTTTTCAATTTCTTTATCTACTCTATTTTTTCCCTTTGTCGTTTTAGTGGTTGGCTTTTTTCTTTGTAGTATTTCAGAACTCTATAAAAATGCAAAAACTCAAAAAAAATGCATGTTCCTTCTCAAAGTTTGAGTTTTTTACTTTCAATTTTTTGGCTTTTTTGGTCCCTTATTTTCATATCTGCAGGAGACGAGTTTTTGTGTCTTATGACATTTTCTTTACCAAAAAGGGTTTCTTGGCAGAGTACAGACGATATCTTGACGGCATGTAAAAGAATATATACACAGGAAGAAGAAATTTAATGTCTGGTTAAAAACATTTAGAAAATATTACAATGTTATTACTTATTTTAAAGACTGTGGATCCTTTCTCGCTTTCTTGACAATTTTTTTATTTTCTTATTTTTCTTTACGATATCTCCAATTTGTCGATGCATGCTGCTAAATCAATAAATTTGGTTATTCCACGCTTCAATTTAATTAAATCTAATTGTGGACAGCTGCAGACATTATTGCCTGTTTAAGACATCCATCGATATATCGGCTCTGACAGTGCATTCTACAGTCTGTTGTCAGTCTTTTCTTATATTTTCAATGCAAAGTATTCTTCACTATTTAATTAGTACTTGCAATTCAATTGTATTAAAGTATTTTGTTTTTTTCTTTGCTTTTTTCATATCCACATGTATTTGCTCAATTTGTTATTTTTTATTTTATTTTTATTTCTGCAAGTCCTCTTGTAGGCAAGCTGCCTTGGTAAAGCTGCATTCATTTCAAGTGCATGCAGACTTGGGCATATATATTTATGTGCACAAGTACACAAATGATGTTCGTGACAGGCATCTGCGCGCATCGAGTGACCGTAGAAGCATTTGCCAATCGATTTAGTATGGAATTGTTTGACAAATAAAAAACAAATCTTTTTGGTGCTTATTGTGAGTATAAACAATCTTTTAAAATGCCGTCTTTAAAAAAAAAAAAGAACGTAAACACAAAACAACAAAATATACATATAATAAAAAATTGAATAAAAAAGAAATTGCTAAACAATATTTCCACAAAAAAAGTACAACGATAATAATTAAAAATGTCCAATAAACACCGACATGCTGTTGCCGACAAGTCTAGCAGTTTATTTTGCTATGCTTCTTTGCGAAACAAAGAGCTCAGCATGCTAGAAAACCCAGAACTGTCATTTTCCTCAGTCTGGCCCCATGCTATTGCGCTGCTATCTGCAACACTGCCGCTGACGTTGCTGCCAGAGCTTGGAGGCGAAGAAGCAGAAATCGGCTGATCAACAGCCATCGCACTGCCTGAAGACTGAGGCTGACTTGAGCCAAAGGCATTGCGAAGCTCGGCCATAGACGAGGAAACTTGCTGAGAAATATCTTGCGAGACACTCAGTCCAGCAGAAAGCCGTGAATCAGCAAAGTATGAATCGATGCTGTTGTTGTTGTTGTTGTTCTTGGATTCAAGACCAAGGCCCAGCCCAAGGCCAAGACCAGTAGTGTTCATGCGACTCATGGCAGGAGTCAGCCCACTGTGGTTTGTCATACCAAGCGCGGCGCTGTTACCAAGAACAGTGTCGTCAAAAGAAGAAGAAGAGGTCATGAAACGAGAGCCAATGTTTACAGTCAGAGCCCGAGCAAGCCGTGGCTGGGGTATTTGCAAAGCCGAAAACTCTTGGTGCGACATCGCTGACAAGGGACCTTGCGCAAGGGCCTCAGGCGCAAACGAGCTCAGCTCACGCGCATCGGAAACAACCAGCTGGCTGACAAAGTTAGAGCCAGACGCCTGTCTTCTTGTCTTTTGCGGATTGCGTGACCCGTGCTGCATCTGCGCTAACTCCTCACGCTCCATTTTTTTCTGCTTCTGGCGAGCCTGAATACGCTTCTTTTTGGCAAAGTACTGGTCGCGTGCCTTCATGGCCATCTCGTGGTACTTCTCCTTGACCTCCTTGTTCTCCTCGCGCCAGCACTTGCCAATGATTGCCGAGGCTGCCTCCACGCTGATCCCTGGCTTTTCAGCACGCAAGTTCTGGTTCTTCTGCTGTCTATACAGAATAAATGCATTGGCCGGCTTGCGAAGCTCCTCTTCCTCGCTTTCGAGTTTATTGCTCTTGTCATCAGCCTCGTCAGCATCGTCGCCATCGCCGCCGTCGCCGTTGCCGTCGCTATCCTCTTCAGCAAGAAGGTCGTTGTAGCAGCCCTCTGTCTCGTTGTCCTCGTTGCCACTGTCTTCCTGCTTGACAACAATGCCTGAGCCGCTGCCTGCATTGCCGTTGGTAACATTGTTGCGGCGATTGGCCTTTTGCGCCTTGCGCGATTTTGTAGCTGCCGAGCGCTTGGTAATCTTGTTGCTGCCCCCAGTGGATGGCGACCGGGACTTGTGTTTTTTTCTGGCTTGCATGTTCTCAGCATCAGCTGATTCAACAAGAATGTCTTCTGTCTCCATAAAGCTGCTGCTATTAGGAGGCGACGACGACATTGCCACATTAAAGCCTGCGCTGGGCATTGCGCTGGAAAGAGATGCGGCTGGAATGATGCTGGGCAGCGATGGCGATGCAAGGATAGAAGACGCACTGTTTGCTTGCGGAATCGGCATTGGCTCCGTAAAAGAAATGCTAGATGGCAGCGGCATGGATACACCCAGATTAGGCGAACTCAAACTAGAGGAGACGCTGTCGCCTAGCTGGAAGCTCATGCCTAAAGAAGTATTGGGCGGAGACTGAGGGACCATAGCTGGAGGGCTCATGGGCATGTACAAAGGGGACGTATATGGCGGCGACTGAGGAGGAGACTGAGTCTGGACATTGGGTGCAACTCGCAGACGCTGTGGCAGGTTGTTTGCCAGAAACTCGCGTACCGTGTTGAGCAAGTGAGTGGGCACCATGATTGGAGAGAAATTTCGACGAATCTCGAGATACCGACGACCCTCATGGATGACCATTCCTAATGGAACATTTGCGCCTGGGACTTGGCTACACTGCATGCGCTGCTGCTGCATATTCCGCAATTGCAGAATAACAGAGAGCTCGCTCTGAGTGAGATGCTCCACTTGCAACGACTGGAGACCAAAGTCTATTTGGTTAAACATGGTTCCTGACAACAATGTCTAGCTTTGCCAGTCAAACCAATTAAAAAAAAAGAGGGGAGCAATGATATGTATAAAATTAAATACGGTCTCCGGTACACAAGTAATATGTTGCTAATAGAAAAAGAAAAATAGTGATTGCCAATTAAGGAAAGTAAAAAAAAACAAGTTATCAAGGCAAACGTGAATAACAATATTAATAAAAATATGTGTTTGGCCTGAAATGGAAAGAGGGAATATTTAAAACACCGACAATGCTTTTGTTGTCAAAATAAAACAACAAATAATAAGTGTCAAATTTAAAAAGAATAAGTGTAATTGGTATCAGTCAGACAGAGTATAAGCTAGAAAAAAAGCAAGAGAAAAAGATAAACCAGCTTATACAACAAATCCAATATTAAAAAGGGATAGTAAGTAGTTGCACTAATATGTTACAGTGTAAGAGAGACAGGATGTAAAGCAGGAAAAAGAATGCGTGTCTAAATAAAATAAGACAAGACGAGATGAGCTGCCACGGTGCCTACGTGTATCAGAGACAAGGAATTACAAAATAGAAAAGGAAAAGCTGCTCTTTGCAAAATATGAATATATATGTTTATGTATATGTTCGTTGTAATGGCAAGGATAAAGCATAAAGTATATTTAGGAAAATATAAAGACAAGAAGCGACCAGGGTCTATTCAGTGGTTTTTTTTTGTTTTTTTCGGGATTTGGAAAATGTCGGTGGATATTCATCCCTTTTAATATGCAATGCATTTTGGCCTCGCTCGGACTGGCAGAGCCATTTGCTTGGAAGAGGGTAAAAGGAATAACACGGACAAAAAAGAGAATAATGAATATACAAAAAAAGAAAGCTTCTCCTGACATGAATGCGGCATACAAAAAGAAGTGGCAGCTGGCCATACCAGCACCAGTGTAGGAGAGGGAGCAAAAAAAGAACTGCACAGGTGGGCAGGGAAGGGCAATGCAGCCTATGAGCAGCACAAACTCTTTGCTCCGACAAACAACGCTTGTTTGCGTGCTAGCAGAAACAGGAACATAAGCATGAACAACAGAAGAAACGCTGATGAACGCGAAAATGTGTCTGTTGATCCTCAAAAAGAAGCAAAAAATGCTGACAATGTATTTGAGATGTGAAAGGGAGGGTAATGCACAGGGGGGGCGGGTTTTCAAGCAGGATTATGTACATCCCCCTCCCTCATTCCTTCAATTTTTTTGTTTCTTTAATCCAATTTTATTGTTTCTATATCGGTAAGCAATTCATTTGCTGGCATTCGAAATGTCGTTGTTGTTGTTTTTTAATATCTTTGAGAGTACTCGTGCTGCTTCCATATTTTTGCGTCCAAAATTATGCCCGTAGCAAAAAATACTTGCATTTGGTGTTCCAGATACTAGGTCTAAACAGACATAGACCAGAAAGCGCATTGGCAGAATGCCAATTACGCGGAAATTTCAACTAATTTGTCCATTTTTTATTTTTTTTTTGTTTAAAAGATTATGCTTCCGCTGCTGCATATTTGTCGGAATATCATCTGTACTTCTCTTTCTCGTTATACCTTTACGCGGCGATCACTGTTCTACATTTCTCAAATTCATTTCAACCAGGTCAGGGCCAGCATGATATCAGGATGGCCTTTTGTGCAATGATTCTAGCCGGCATATATTTTAAGCATTGTTTTATTTTATTTGATTTGTTCTGTTCAGATATTAAAATATAAGGAAAGGTGTGGGATATTTATATAAAATTTTTGTCAGAATACGCAGATAACAAAATACCAAAAAAAGACTAGAAAAAGGTAAACAAACAATAAACTTAGGTCATGTCCTTACAATTTATTTTGTTGTTGTTTATATTTACCTGCCTCAACAAAATATACCGAATAAACAGAATAAAATAGATTCTAGAATACACACATCTGTATTCTTATTTTTTGTATTAATGGTTTTTTTTGCCGACTAAGTACACACTTATTTGCTTGTCATTTAGGAACCAAAAGAAAAGCACAAGAAAGAAGCAGAAATAATTTTTGATTCAGCTCTGAGCCATTTCCTTATTTATTTGATTTGCAGATTGGCTCCCACAGTCATGTATGTAAATATGTGTCTTATATGACATGCACAAGAATCCTGCTTTCCATTTGCCGCATTCGAAACAATAACCAGCTAGGTTATTTGCCACTATTTCCTTGGAGAATAAAAAGTAGAGCATCATACAAAAACGCAAACTTTTAATAAATAATTTAAAAGATTTTTTTTACTTCTGCACAGTTTATTGACCAACGCAAGCAAAAGCAAAAACAAAGACAAACCCCCAAAAATATAAACAAACGTTTATGCTAAATGCATGCTTATTTTTTTGTATGGCCGGAATTTTAAGATATGTGCAATGCGCTCTTTGCAAATAATAGACTAAATAGGCTTTGTTTTTCTTGTGTTTTATTATAATAAAATACTTGCACAACTATCTTTTACAGACAATAATATTTACTTGTTTTACTCTATAAACCAAGTTGAAAACATCTCTCATTTTAATTATAAATAAAGAAGACGTTATAATATATATAATTTACTTGTGCGCCATTAGATTAATTGTTAAAAAGTAGTTTGTTGTCAACTTGTAGTACAAAATTTAAAATATAGCCAATATTCTTATTAAAAAATATTTGAAATTGATTTCTCAATAGCCATATAATATTTTGTAATGAGCATACCGGCAGGGAGCATCGTTGTAGACACACATACGTGCAAATACATGACACTCTTGAAATAACAAACAAATAAACATGTAGAGCATGCAAATGTATAAAATGCCGAATGCGAGTATGTTGCCTTTCTGTACATAACAAAACAAAAACAGCAATAACGGAAATAAATATTAAAACAAAAAATTGGTTAAAATGATTTTTTTTGTATTTTTCCTCGGACATTGAATTAATAAAAACTTGACCAAAAGATAATGCAATTACTAGAAAAAAACAACTAAAAAGTTAGTTTAAAAAAGTAGACAAAATTTTAATTTTTTTATTTGTTAGTCAAATAAACCCCGATATTTTTTTTTATAAAATTTTTTTAAATGGAATAGAAACAATCGCATATGTCGGTGCTCAAAAGATTTTATCTATCACAATTCTCGGGTTTCTTTTTCTTTGCTTAAAAACTATATTGTTCTCTTAAAGTAAGTTAACGTTTAGATGTTTAAACATTGTTTTGGCGCGCCTATCTTGCTGATATTAAAAATGATTCTGTCTGTTGAACATTATTTTGATTTTTGTTATAAAGTACAATTATTAAATGACCAAAATCACACATCTTTGAGCATGTGGCTATTAGTGAATGCTGGTGAGAAAAATAATAGACAAGCCTAAAATATAGAATAATCGACGGAGTCCATTCAGCTGACCAGTCAGTTGAAGTGTCGGATATGCATGGTCTTTATCCTCAGCCATTGTTTTTATTTGTTTTTTTTTTAAATAAACTCCCCGAATGTTTGTTTGTGACAGCCAAAAAGCAGCTGGCTAAGATTGTTTTGTACAGACATTTACTTTACAAGTCATGCCACTAAAAAAGCCCCTCTCCCATATGACTAAAAGCAACAGGACCAAGACCGAAGGATCCACATGATGGACAAAATATTTTTTTCAAACAGATCAGCTATATTGACCGAAATTAATAAAGGCGATCCGTTTAATGTCCAGATCTCTGGATCTTAGCCGGTTCTTTTTTAATATATCTAGATATGATTGAAATTTTCTTATTTTCTTTTATATCAATTCCTGACTGATGATATTAATTATTGTTGAAAATTATTGAGGATCTGAACAAAAATGATTTTCCAATAAAACAGGTTGGCCAGTGAAATTATCAAATAAAAGTGGACGAAAACAACAGAAATAAAATCACTTTAAGGGTCATTCACGGTTATCATATTAATTACTAATTTGTATCTTTTAAAACTTTCAGACAAACCAGAAATAATCGGAAACAGTCTACTCTTTATTTGGAATAATATTAGACATAAATTTCAAAAACAAAAAATAATAATAACCGGTTTCAAGCGCATTTTCTTCTGTTTCCATTACATTCTGAATCGTCAAGCCATTGTGTTTTTGGTGTTCACTTTTTAATATAAAATTAATTTTTGTCCAACTTGTTTTGTTTACATTTCTTTATAAATTGATTGTGTCTTGAATTTTTTGTTATTCATAAATTGAATATTCGATTACGCTTGTTAGTATTTTTGATTTT
>JANBOH010000419.1:0-11263 GCA_027478445.1 Coemansia asiatica
TATATATATATATATACATTTTTTTTATTTATCAAGCATTGCTCTTATTTATTTTACAGCACTTTTTTTGCAGCTAGCTGCTGTCCGTTATTTATTGAATGTACCCGTTCCAGCAAATTTAATCAGCTTTCATCTTCAGGCAAGCAAAATACATATATACAAATATATAAAATAAAGAGAGAAAAGATATTTTTCAATCCATGCTAGTCGTATCGCCATTGCAGTCGCAGCCCCTAGCTGTGGGCGACATTCCCACTCATGTGTTCCGTTCAGCAGAGCCATACAGAGACGAGGTCGTTCTTGTTGACGCGCAGACAGACCAGACGTTTACCATTGGTGACATCATCACCACATCGACCAGATTGGCTGCAGGTTTAGCGCGCTGCGGCAACGGTGGGCGTGTAATTTCTGTGTTCGATGATACACAGCTCCGCTGCGTATATGTGTATTATGCTGCACTAATGATCGGAGGCACGTATCAGTCGCTTGGCACCGACATCTCCGAGCCAGAGCTTGCTGAGAGAATTCGCCAAACAGAGTCACCCGTTGTGTTTACCACAGGCGCGTATCTGGACAGGCTGGCTGCAGCCACAAAAGGAATGGATATCTGTATTCATGTGCTCGACAACTTGTGCACGTCTGGCGCTCTGTCTGGCTGCTCCTGCATGTCGTTTTGCCATCTTCTCTTTGACGATCCGTCTTTTGTTCCTGTGCGCATAACCTCCAAGGACGATGCTATGCGCAAGCCTGCCTATCTCGCTTACTCGTCCATTGGCCAGCAGCACAATGCATCGCACCAGCTGATGCTGTCGCACTATGGGCTGCTCTCGTCGCAGCGTCTGAGCCGACCGCCTCAGGCAGACTCTGCCCTGAGAACCGCCGTCTCTGTCGTGCCCTTTGCCAACACCCACGGCATCAGCAACATTGCTCATTTCCCAATGCTTTCAGGGTCCCGTGTTGTACAGCTGAACGACAATGACCCCGTCTCGTGTCTTGCCGCAATGGAAAAGTGGAAGGCTGGCGTCTTTCTGGCCACCTTTTCAGCTCTATCTGCCATCGTGTCCAGGGCCAGGCGCCAAAACGGCCTCGTTGCCATCGGTAATCGCTGCTTTGACGTGGGTCCTCTCCAGATCATTTTTATGCACGAGCTTCGAATGCCCGTTGAGTTCAAGAAAAATGTATCTGATTTGCTGCATGCCCGTATTGTCGAGCTCTATGGCTACATGGAAACGGGCCTAATCTCGGGCATGATCACCGAGTATCCGCGGATTGCAAACTCTGTCGGCGTGCTCTGTCCAAATGTATCTGCCCGTGTAGTGCTCGATGGCTGTGAGGTCGACGAGGGCCAATTTGGCGAAATCCTTGTCTCGACCCCTCGACTGACTCTTTCAAACTCCGTGACCATGGCCGATGGCTTCAACTACTTTTGCACAGGAGACTATGGCCGAGTCACCGCTGAGGGCGTCGTCATAATCAAGGCGCGGATGAGAGACCTTTTGCACACTCAGAGCGGAATTGTTGTTCCTGGGGACATTGAGTCTGAGTTGCTCAAAAATCCAGCTATCACTGAGTGTGCTGCGGTCGCGCTGCGTAAAAATGGGGTTGATGTGCCATTTGTCTTTGTAGTTGCAGCCGTCAGTTGCTCGGATGCGCATCCCACAGCGGAAGACGGTGCAGCAGAAGAAGCAGCAGCAGCAGCATCTGCTTTTACAATGGCGGCAATTGCTGCACAAGCGGCAATGCCCAGCAGCAGCAGCTGCTGTTATAATTGTCGCAGTCAGCAGAGCATCAGCGATATACTTTCTCCTCTTCGCAGCCTGCACCCTGAGATTAGCGGTCGTTTTATTGATTCAATTCCAAAGTCATCTCGAGGTGGGCCTGACCGTGGGTATTTGCGCAGCCTACTTGTTTTCTGACAACCCTTTTATATCTTCATGATCATTTAATACTCAAATTTCAGTTTTAGCCTCGCAACACACAAACATTTTTTTACCTATCATACTCATAAGAAAAAATGTGTCGAAAATAGTTCAATCCACAGTTCTAGTGGCCATGGTCATCCTCGCCCTGACGAATCTCGCTCACATTGGCTGTATTGACAGCAGTACCGATAAAGGCCAGCTGGCTAATAGCAGTCACATCCTCGTCGCCCAGGTTATCAGCGACAAAGATAGACAGGCTGTTGACATTTTGGAACCTGACATACCGGAGATTAACAACGCCGCCGCTCTTATATATGCCCTCATCCATAACCAATTCCTGCGTAGGCGTCGACGACTCTGCATCGTCAAAGCCAACATCCGTACGATTAGCAAAAATCTTTATGTTCTTTGGAGCATTTTCTAGAGGAGCCTTGATCATAATTGAGTGAAGCTTGATGGGCTGATTAAACGCGATGTGCAAAACCATCTGCTCATCGACATCGCTCTGAAGCACCGAGTCGCCCTCAGTGAATACATTATCCAAGGGATGGTCATCATCCTGATTAAGACACTCGCTCTGGGTCTTTATCACAAGCTTGGTCAGGTCGCTATGCCCGATAACGCCGTATGCAGACTTTGCCTCGCCACCATTGTCATTCAGACCTGCTTCTATAGCATCAACAATGGCCTTTTGGTTTGCTCCGCGTACCTCACTGATGGTACGCCCCTTTCTATAAAACTGCAGAGTGGGCGTGGCTGTGATACGGCACTGCATTGCCACGTCAGAAAACCGTCCAATGTCGACTTTGTAGAACCCTACAGACGGATACTGCATCGAAAGGGTTCCCAGAATCTGGTCCACTATCAGACAGGGCGGACACGTTGTCGAGTAAAAGTCGACCACAATCTAATATATGTAAAAAAAAATTAAACAATATTGAGATATTTAGCCCAAAATGTCGTTAGTCAAACTGAATTGGCATTAATATTGCTTGTTTTTTTTTTTAAAAAAAAATTGGACCAATTGTATTGAAATTTTGAAATGCATACCAGCTTGTTAGCAGACTCGCGAATTATCTCTACAAACTGCTCAGTTCTCTCGACGTTGATTGCCATCTCGATTCTCTAGCTGTTTGATTTTATTAAAAAAAAAAAAATTGTAAATAGGAATAAAAAGTAAAAAAGTAAAAATGCCAATCAAAGAAATGAGAGAAATGAGAAGGAACACACACGGTTTTATTCTCCCCCTTTTTTTCATTGTTTGACTGATGACGCGATCAGACCCGCTTGAAGAATATATAAATTAACAGATCAAAAAGCATTTAAAAGGTCAGGATTCAGTGTACACCAAAAAGTCCTTGCGACCAAATATGCGTCTTCCAAGCGCAAGACCATCTGCTGTTGGCTGTGTAAATGCAATTTCGTCCAGAGGTACCGAGCAGCCATAGACAAAATGCATGCGCACTGCGTCTATCAGCCTTGACGCGACACCAGATCTTCTGGCATCGGGAGCCACCCATATCCGGCTGATGCCGCAGGTAGCAGAAATCTCAGATTCCAGGCATGCAATGGGCTGGCAAGCATCGCCTGCCACCAGACGATGTGCGCCAGCGATCATCTCTGCTAGAACACATCCATCGATCTTGTTGCCGGAAAGAGAGACATGCAGAAACAGCTTTCTTTGCTTCTTGGTCAGATCTGATAGTTCCAGCTTGACGGCGCCCAAGCAGTCGTTGACAACGTTGATAATCTCTAGACCACGCTGAAGCTCGCGTTTGGTACAGGTTTGGCAGTCGACAATAATGATATCAGATGACTTTGCTGCATCATTGCCAGATTCGGTGCAAGCATTCCAAACAAGTAATCTGGACTGTCTGCGTATCCACGAGCGATGGTATTTGCTGTGCAGCTCCTCATCCTCTTTTCTACCGCGCTGAAAGGCCATTCCGCACTGTTTGCATGGGTCTGGTGCAATTGGCTTTTGACCAAAGTCCAAGAATGTCTGCTCCTTCTTGACACCATTGCCAACGCTGTTGCTGCTGCTATTGTAGTTGTTTTTACTGCTGCGCAGGTTCGATTTCTTCTTTGAAAAGCATTGGTCTAGAAGCGAAGTGTTTCTTGGCTCCATATAATCTTCTGCAGAGACTGGTCTTTTAGAAAACAATGACATTTGTACCAGAGTCCGTTTAGCAGCTCCTTTATGCTTTTTCGAATCTTCGTCGCTGTCTGTCTCGCTGCTATCTCCGCCAATCAAGCAGTCCTCAGCTTTTGCTACGCGTCGCCGTTTTACAGCTGGGCTCTGATAAAGCTCAAGGCTGCCAGCATCCGCAAGTGGTTTTGCAGCAGTGCTACCGGTTATCTGGCGAAGTGACAATGAAAGTGGCTGCTTGACAGCAGTGTTAGTGGCTGCTCCTGCTTTTGCTGTTGCCTTTGAGCGAGGTGACGATCCATAGGTTACTCTGACAGCTGTTGCCCGAAGTAGCTTTTCAACTGGCTGTGACTCGTGCTCCATTTAAATTTTGCAAAAAAAAAAAAAAGAAAAGAAAAAGAAACTAAAATTACATGGAAATTAACAAAATACTCTTTTAAAGTAGAGAATGACTAAGGCATGTTTTTTTTTTCAGATGCAATGAAACGGGAAACAAAAAAAAGTCATACCACGCGTTAGAGCATTCTCAAATTTATACACGTGATAGATGCTATAACTTGCTTTCAATTTAGATCAATCGATGCCAAATATTATTTTAAAAGAGTAGGGAATGTAATAATTAATAACCAACATTTTTATTTTTATTTTTATTTTTATTTTTCATTTATCAGCAAATGCGCAGGAAAATCACAGTAGCTATCGAGGGATGCTGTCATGGCATGCTTGACAACATCTACAACCAAATACAGATCAGCGAAAGACAGATGAGAAAAAAGGTCGATCTGCTAATAATCTGCGGCGACTTCCAGGCCATACGCAATGTGACCGATCTTGAGTGCATGTCGTGTCCCGACAAGTACAAGCAAATAGGCGGGTTTTACCGCTACTACAGCGGCCAGAAGATAGCGCCGGTTCCGACAATCTTTGTTGGTGGCAACCACGAGGCAGGAAACCACTTACGCGAGCTATACTATGGCGGCTGGGTCGCGCCCAACATCTACTATATGGGCAACTCTGGCGTCGTTAGATTCGGCGGCCTGCGCATCGGCGGCATATCGGGAATCTACAAGGACTTTGATTTTGCCAAAGGATACTATGAAAAACCGCCGTTCCGCGGACACTCCCGGTCCTCCATGCACCATGTCCGGTCGTACGAGGCATTTAAGATGCTGCAGATCCGTCGGCCTTTGGACATCGTGGTCTCGCATGACTGGCCGCAGTATATCGAGAGATTTGGCGATACGCAGGAGCTTTTGCGCAAAAAGCCGTTTTTCAGAAATGAGGTCGAAAGAGGTGATTTGGGATCACCGGTCAATGCTTTGTTGCTTGAGCGGCTGCGTCCAGCATGGTGGTTCTCAGCACATATGCACTCTCGCTTTGAAGCGACTGTCGATGCCAACGACTCGATTTACAAGCAGTCGTGGTCAGATATAGCTCTAAGCAACTATGCAGGTCAATCTGTTTCTGCTGATGTTGCAAACATTACAAATGATAGTGAAGAGCCAAGAAATCAGGACGAAATCCAGATGGGATCGCTTTCTGACGACGAAGAACCGTCAACAGATATACCTGCTAACAATGCAGGTGTCATCGAAAGCAAAAAGCCACGATTGGCACTTAGTCTGCCGCCACCAAAACATACATCTAGCGAGGATGTGCTAATTCCTGTCTTGCCAGAAGCTACTTTAAACGCTGAAAACGCTGAGCCAAAACCGACTCTTGCTGATCCTCGGGCTCCTGGACGTGCCACGCGGTTCCTTGCACTGGATAAATGCCTGCCTCGGCGACAGTTTCTCGAAATAATTGATATGAAGGTAGAAGAGAGCAATTTGGACAATGCGCCGCTGCAGCTCGAATACGATCCTGAATGGCTCGCTATACTGCGCATTTGCCATCCATATATGCCCTTGGACACGGCACCCTTTATTCCGCCCGGAGACAGGGCTTTTTCGCTGAGCTCTGTGCCAGATTTTCCTGCGTTCTCCGACCAGGCACTGGAAACGGAGCTTCGGTGGGTAAATGAAAATGTGTTTACGCATGGTCCCGTGTATATTCCGCCAAACT
Organism: Coemansia asiatica; assembly: GCA_027478445.1. Classification (NCBI taxonomy): domain Eukaryota; kingdom Fungi; phylum Kickxellomycota; class Kickxellomycetes; order Kickxellales; family Kickxellaceae; genus Coemansia; species Coemansia asiatica. The sequence goes on from JANBOH010000419.1 coordinate 6,136, forward strand.
TTGTGCCCATGGCGCCGGTTCCGCCTCCAGGCACGCCTGACCATGCAAGCTTTGGACTAGCAAATGCACAGCACAACAGAGGGAATGGAGGTCGTGGAGGCCGTGGTGGAAGAGGAGGCCATCGTGGCTCTCAGCAGCGAGGCGGCGGCTATTCACAGGGTCGTGGCAACTATGGTCAGACCGATATGCCCTGGGACGGACCCAAACCACAGGCCATCTATCCCAATCCGCAAACGGATGAGCTATGTGCTATGCTAGGAATTCAGGACAGGATTACTCAGAGACGTTTTCAGGACAACTGAATAGATTAACGAGTTTATTGGGAATTTTCTAGCTTATATATATTGCATTTCGCTATTGGGCTCGAAATGTTTAATGTCCAAAGTTATAAAGGAAGAAAAATTAAAAAAAGAGAAAGTGTGTATATGTTACCTTTAAAGAAAGACAGGATGCAAATCTAGATGTTTTTGCCATCTATAATGCTCTACCAGAACCAGCGACGTGAAGAGCTGGGTGTTTTCTTTTCTTCAGGCTTTTTGTCATCTACAATGTCAGAATTGGTTGGCTTTTCTTGACTGCGCTTATCACTGCCGCTGCTGTTGCTGCTGCCTGAGCCTTCTACGCTTGCTTCACCGCCAACCATGACCGCATCATCTTCAAACTCGCTTGCTGTCTCATTGTGATGTGATGCATTTGAAGGTCTCTTCTGCTGTCCACGCTCAAATGGCTGAGGAGGAGGGATATTAGCTGCTGTGTTTCTAGAAACAATTGCCTGCTCGCTGTTTTCAAGCTGGGCAACCATGTCTTGGAGCTGCGTTTTGCGAGAGCGGATATCGCGCAAGCGCTGGTCGTCTGAGATCTCGGTAAGCGATGTAGACGAAAACGCAGTGACCCAGGATGTAAGCATGGTAGAGAATGTGGGTTTGCCAACCGTATCGGCTCTAGTCTGAGGGCCCTCGCTAATGCCCGATAGACCAGCGAGATACCCAGCTGCTGTCGATGCCTGATGCGGCACACTTTGCGTTACAGATCTAAGAATGCTTGTAAGCCCCGTGTATCCCGATGAGATTCTGCTGTTGCTGTCAGAAGTAGATCCAGCGGCTTGACCGCTGCTTGCAGAGGAGCCATGCGATGTGGAAGACGACGAGTCTATATCTGTGCTATGCTGGTTGATTGCTCTTTGCATATATCCGACCCATTTGTCATAAGCTGTCTTTGACGCAGAGCTTGTCGATTTCTGTGCCACTGCGCGCGCCTGCCGGAAATATCCATCTAGCTTGTCCTCGTGAGCGACAAGATAAGGCTCGAGTATCCGATCATAGATAAGACCCGCACCCTATATTTTATGAAAGAAGAAAGATATAAAAAAATAAGTGGGTAGTTAGATGCATAATTTTTTTTTTGATTCAAATATGTGGTATGTGTAGAAGAATAATGTCAAAACAGAAGACTCTTAGAGACAAAAGCACATAATGCAGAAACGTGCATTGCCATTTTAGGCACATGCCACACACAAACTCCGCTACTTACGTTTATTCCAGGCATTACCATCAATCCAATAAAGGTGATTTTGACTAAACCTACAAGTGGCAGCCTACAATTCACCACCAGATCAAGCACAAGAACAAACAGACGTGGAAGATTAGAAAATAAAGATAATTTAGGCAAAGTATACTTTTTTCTTTATACTTGTTTTGGTTGGAAACACAACTAAACTTACCAGAAAACAAAAGTGTCTGCGACAAGTTCGACTGCGGTAAATCCAGCCATGACAATCCAATACTTGAGAATCCCTTTGACTACGTCACGCTCTTCAGTGGTACCAGGGGCAGAACCAATAGCCTCTGGTCCGCCACGAAGAAGCTTAAAGCATTTATAAGCGGGATAAAGATAGCCAGCGCTAACACATAGCGTCTTGGTAATAAGCCCAAACATTAAAGAAAAATAAAAATAAAACTGAGGGTCAGGTATGTACTGCTAATGCGAAGAAATACCGCTTTCTAGGCTCTATGGATGCAAGGACTATAGGTCAGGCTTAGTAAGCAAGCAAATAAGAGGAAATAGAGAACCGTTGAAGCTAGAGTTCGAGTGTTGTTTAGGTTGGTCTTGCTCTTTTAATATAATAAATAAGAAGTATAATAAAGAAGAGAGAAGGGATGGGTAGACAAGAGTATTGTCAAAAACTTATTGATTGTGGATAAGAAGTAAAAAAAAGCGGTGAAAAAAAAAGAAAAAAAAGGAAATAGACAAAAGGTGCAACATAAATTGAAAGCCTCGAACGATGCGCATAAAGATTGGTGCATTTTTTTTGTTGTTTCTCACTGACATATCAACTTTTTAGTCCTTTCTTTGCCAATTGCCAAGTCAGTGAGTGAGCAGCAGGAATCACGTTGTCCAGCTGCTTTTTTTTATTTTATGTGGCCTTTCTCCACTGCTGAATCTACAACATATATATTTGCCTGCTCTTTTCCAGGCCCGAGAAAACCGCCTTTTTAATAAAGGCAGAAGCACATGAGCTTGTCGAGTATAGATGTACCCATGCTGTCTGCCACATTGTCTCATGGCTCCTCATTTTCCCTTTTTTCTCTTTCTTGTGCCTTTTTTCCTGTACTAAAACTACAGCTGAATTCTATTTTCAAAGAGATATATACGCACTGGTTGCGGTAATATGTAATTTTCCAGAGGTCAGAGTCAGAGGTCAGAGGTCAGAGGTCAGCCATCATAACTGCACAAGATTTTAGCTATTATTTTGTGGTCTCGTCTTTTTGCTTCCCAGCATTGTCTGATATCTCGCGCAGAATGCTCGAAATGTCTCCAAGAAGCGCACGTGCCCTTTTATTAGCTTCTTCGAGCTCACGTGTAGCAGCTTCGTTTTCCTGGCTTAGCTCTGCAAACTCGCGCTCTTGGTCGCTTTCCGATACCGACACTCCAGGCAGCGACTCGACAAGGGCATCTATTCTCTTGGCCTGTCTGCATATGTCGTTGGCTATTTCCTGCGTGCGCGCTGTGAATTCGTCGGTGCTGTCGGCTCCCTCGTTGTGCTGCGTCACAGGTATTTCCGGCGCCACCTGCACCATTCCAGCCTTTTTGTGCAGGTAGTGCAGGCTTTTAAACAGCATCTGGCATTGCTACGCATTATTTTTTTTAAAAAAAAAAAGGAAAAGGTGAAAGCAGAGTTTGCGTATGCAAGGCACACATAACAAACACATCAGAAGAGAAGGATGAAAAAGAGATATTAGAGTGTATCAGATCGCGTTGCTCTCTATATAATTATTCCAGCTTGATAACACAAAGAACGAAAAAAAAAGAAAAGGAAAGATGTGTTACCTGGTCAATGCTGTCCTGCAATTGAGTCACTCGATCGATATGAACACCGGTGGCTTGTGCTTTAATCTCCTCCATAGAAACAAAAAAATAACAAAATTTGGTTTTAATGCAAAGTAAAAGTATGTTTAAATGTCAGACAAGCCAAAAGGGCATACCATTTTATTGCAAATATTTTTATTTAAAAAAAGAACAAAAACACTAGATGTATGGGTACATGTCACAAGCGTTATTGACTTCAAAATCAATGTCCATTTTTATAGCATCTAACCTTTGAAAAGAATATTAATTAATTAATACTAGATTAGTTAAACCCTTCGACTATAAAGGTATTGCCAAGTGCGATACACACCAATACAATGGACTTTTTTTTATTATTTGTCCATTAAAATGGGTTTTAGATAAGTTTCTTTTTAAAATAAGCGGGTAAAGGAATTACTTAAAAAAATTATAAAAAATAGGCAAAACAATTTTCTTTTGAATGCTCGTGTTTGACTATAAAGAATTTTTTCTCTTTGAGCTAATTTATTGTATAAAAATAATGTAAAATTGTACTCACAGTATATTTTTTCCATTTTTCATATTTTCTCTCTCAATCCAAATTGTCTATTGTTTATATACTCTAAATTTTCTATTTTTAATTTATACTATACAATGTCTAATTTCGCTACACTTCCATATATTATTATCAACCGGATAATTGAATTAGTGACAAAAGATAACATTATGTTTTCACAAGATTATAAAAACGTTTACTACTTGCAAATATGTCCGTCTTGGAGAAATGTAGCTATGAAATATTACTATGAACTGGGATATTATTATGGTAACTCAAAAGAAAAGCATAAAGAAGTAAGAACCAACGTTACTCTAATTTCATTAACTGGTTTTACAAGATATACGACAACGGTTAAAATTTACCTACATAACATTTATGATCTTATAATTTTTTTAAAAAGCTTCAAGTCAATGTTCCAAACAGAAAAAACAGACTGGACAAAAATATCCATATTTACTATTTACTATAACTCCTTATTATCTGTTCCAAGCCAAGCTGAGTATAAAGGTAAAATGGTTAATCTGCAAGATAAATTTATAGAGTTTGCCAATTACATAACCAAATATATGCCAAACATTAAAAAGTTAATGTTGTTATACATGGATATCACTGATGCAACTAATTTAGCAACGGAAATATTTTTAAGCACATATAGCAAGCAGCTAGTCAATTTTAATGGTAACTGTATATCGTGCTTTCATAATAATTATATTTTTGACAACTTGACAAGATTGGATCTATCCATCAACCCTGAAGCTCAGCAAGTCTTACCAAAAATTAACTATGATAAAGTTGCTATACTTAGTTTGCTTGATTTACCTTACACATTCAAATGGAATAATTTACTTTTGAATGCAGATATAAATGAGTACACTTTTAAAAAATTGGCTTTTCTTGCATTAGACTTTTCAACTGATTATACTGAGGAGGTGTTGGACGAATTTATAACAAGCCAGCAATTGATAAGTAACAACTATAAATTCAATGTTTATTTTCCAGAACTAGAGGAAATAGCAATCTGTGAAACGCCCTCATGGTTTGTTTCTAAGAAGACTACATATCAGATATCTAAAAAATATTTGAATTTTTTAGTGCGAAATCCATATGATGCTCATAATATGCTTAAAGATATTGACTGTAGAAAATTAACAAAGAGTCATGTTTTATATACAGAAATCAATGATATTTATATTAATGAGTTTTACCAAATAACAAATAAAGTTTTTGGTAAAAGCAACCATTATT
>JANBOH010000042.1:0-74296 GCA_027478445.1 Coemansia asiatica
TAATAAATAAAAACATTTGCAGAGTAGACAAAGGCAACTCGGTGTTTACACTTCTGTGAAAACACCAAAATAAAAGCAAGCGATTTATACACCGAACAAGCTTTACCAATTCAGGAATACAATGTCGACATCAAATATGAAATCAACACACAGAACGGCTCCAAGCCTTGTGAACGGAACAGGTACAAAATGATCCCAATCTATGGCGCACCTCGGTTAAGCCGTAGGTCGCGACAATTGTTGGTGTACCAACAGAAACCGCTGCTCCTACCCTACCTGCCATGCTTCCCGAGCTGACGAATCAACAAGTTGCTCCGTCAGACCATGGTCTTGATCATTCCGATGCGGCTAATTCCCCGCTGGTAACGGACAATGGAATTCCCCGCATTATACCTGCGGTCCGTTCTACCTGTCACCTCTAATAATTGCCGCGTTATATATATATTGCCGCAGTTATTTTCTTCTTCTTTTCTTTTCTCCTACTTACCTCTTTTCCTTCTGTTTTTGACGGCTATAAATGTCGCCGTTTTTCAACTTAGCAACAAGGTGATTCTTCAGACTATTTTTGATGAAGACCTTGTCTCCCTTCCTCTGATTCCAGTTATCTGTTTTCTTTTGTTTAACTTTAGTTTTCTGAGTTCAGCATTTGCGCTGAACAATTACCAATATATCTTTCTTATAAATTTTGATTCTTTCCAAAATCACACCTAGCGCAATATATTTATTTTTCATCTTTTATTTTATTTTTCTGCTTAAGTTGGCCCTGTCTTACAGTCTGACTACAATGTAGTGACGGATCTCTCGTCTGGATCCTGGTTACCAGAGCCGATGCATCTGACATAGTAGCCACATTAGTCATAGTCTCTTTCTTTTGTTTTGATGGATTCAACAATAAATTGTAAAATTATTCTGAAAAGAAAAAGATTTATTTAATAGATTCAGATAAAATTTTCTTATGTGTTTCATTAGGGGGTACCCAGCACTCAGACTGGTGTAGGAATAATAGGTACAGGGGTGTTTAGCTGTTGAGGCTTGATCAACTGCAGGGATGGCATGTAAAGAAGAAAGGGTAAAGGAAAAATTTTCACTAGGCTTGACTTGTTACTATTGTAAAAGAGTCAAGTTGTAAGTGATCACAGTAATCCAAGGAAATCAAATCACAGCATGACAGTGTTGTCATGACCTACAGCTTAACCTAGGTGCACCATAGATTGGGATCATTTTGTACCTGTTCCACTCACCAAATTGTGTTGCTGTTGACTGACTGTGGATAGGTCACTAGGCAGTGGATGATGGCTGGCTGTAGATAGATTTTGCCTTTGCTGAAGGCATGAATAAAAGGGTTAACAGCATCATCAGCCTGAGTTATTGCTGACCCATTTTCTAAGTTGCAAGTGAATAAATGGCCTAGTGTAAAACAGCCTGTTTTGCAAAGTATCTTGAGTATGGATATAGAAGAAACAGAAGAAATAATAATGGAAGGGTGATCAAGTGGAAGAGAAAGAATAATGTCTAAGTTGCATGTAACAAGGTCTGCTATTAGGGATCCTTGAAGCCTTTTCCATCCATCCATGACAGTGTGCCAGAAGAGTGGCAAGGACCTAGATGTGCAACCTGGCTGCTGTGGGCTAAGAAGAGAAGCCATTGAGTATCCAGCTTTGGTAAGTGCTGCATTGAAGACCCATCTAGCTGACTCTGCCCACCAGGTTGGGCACTGCTGGTTAAACATATGTGAGATAAAAACCAAAAAGATGGCAAGAGATTGTTTTTGAACAGGGAGTAGTCCCAGGCCTCCTAGTTTATAATCTGTAGTAACAATGTCCATAGACACTTTTGGCCAGTAGGAGTTCCAAATAAAGTTATGAATAAGAGAAATAACATGGGAGAAGAAGAGAGAAGGGAAAGGGATAACATGAGCAGCAAACCAAAGTTTAGTAAGAAGAGTTGAGTTAGCCAACAGGACTTGGCCATTGAGTGAGATCTGTCTGTCCCACCCCAACAGCTTATTTTTCCCATCACAAATTAATTAAAACTTCAAGTATTTTATTTGCAACACAAACTATGGAGGTTTTATAAAATATATTTATAAGCGCAAGTAAAATTTTAGAAAAAAACGACAAAAAACGGGCCAAAATAGGCTGTTTTGGGGCTTTAGCTCAGCTGGGAGAGCGTGCGACTGAAGATCGTACGGTCCCGTGTTCGAACCACGGAAGCCCCACATAGTTGCTCACTGATGTGTGCAACCATTTTTTTTAAATTTTTTGTCTTGAAATTTTTTTTTGGTTGAAAGGTTAGGTTATTCTGAAAAATGGGGTAAAAATCAAGGGGCAAATACTTGTTTCCCTTCCCCTTATCCAAATTTAAAAAAATACATGCATTTTGATGAGAGCCAAGAGGGAGGTCACAAGGTACTGAGGGCGACAATGAGTTTATGCACCCATCACTTCAGGTTTAATTTTTTTTTGGGGATGAATGCGTGTGTGAAAGGAATGAATGCTATTTTTAACAGCAAAAAGTTTCCTCAATTTTACAGGATAAGAAAACAAAAAAAAAAGTGGTCTTTCTTTCCTCTTTTCTTTTACATAATATTTTATTTTATTTAAAGCATGTCATATAACAACAACTATAACAGCGGGTTTAACAACAGCGAGGATGTCGGAGGGTTCCGTATTCCTCAGGGCGATAGTGGCGATGGGTCGCGCGCCTACAACGATGACCCGTACGGCGGCAACAACGGCAACTACGGCAATCCCGGCGGGTTCAGTGGTGGCGGCAACAACTACGGGAATGCTGGGGGCTTTGGTTTCAACAACGCGCAGTCTGGCGGACCTCAGTATGGAAACCAAGAAGGCGGGCAGGGCGGCCGGCCTCATGCCCAGCAAGGCGGGTTCGGCAACAGTGGGTATGGCCAGCAGCGTCCCCAGCAAGGTGGATATGGTGGCGGATACGGCTCTTCGGGTGGACCCCAAAGCGGACCTCAGCAGCGTCCTCATAGCCCTCAAGGCCAGAGTCAGCAGCAGCCACGTCCCCAGCAAAGTGGATATGGCGGTGGATACGGCTCTTCGGGACCGCAGGGTGGACCGCAGCAGCGCCCGCCACAGCAGATGGGCGGTGTGCCCTCGATGAGCCACTACCAGGGCTCGTCGCAGCAACAGCAGCCACGTCCCCAGCAGCAGCAGCAGCAACAGCGTCCTCAGCAACAGCAGCAGCCACGTCCTCAGCAACCGCGTCCCCAGCAGCAAGGTGGGTTCGGCGGAGGCCCAGGTGGAGGTGCCGGCGGACTTCCCGGCGGACTGAACCTGGGGGCACTGGCACCGCTTGCAGCCAGCTTCTTTGGCGGCGGTGGCGGAGGAAACAAGACGGGCGGCGGACAAGCAGGCGGAGCAGCGGGGCTGGGAGCACTAGCAGCGCTAGCACCGATGGCAATGGGGCTTTTGGGCGGCGGCGGAAAGTCTGGAGGCCCTGGCGGAGCAAGTGGAGCAGGTGGCGGTGGTCTGGGACCGCTTCTTGGCATGGCCACAGCGTTCCTTGGCGGTGGCGGTGGTGGAGCACCACAGAAATCAGGAGGCGGTGGCGGAGGGGACTTTTTCTCCAAAATCCTGGGCAACGTGTTTGGCAACCGCGCACGCGACCTGGACAGCGGCAGCATGGAGGGTCTGGATACAGCGCAGGCGCAGCACTACTATTCGCGGATCTACCAATCACAGGGCGGCGATCTGTCGCGCTACAATGAGGAGCAGCTGGGTGCGGCAGCAGCGGTGCGTGCGATTGGCGAGATGCAGAGAACTGGTGGGCTGGAGTATGTGCAGGGCGAGGAGGCGTCGCAGAAGATTCTGGGCGCAGTGATGGGCGAGGCAGTTAGCCTGCACGAGAGACACGCGAGAGACGGCGGTGACGCTGACAAGGAAAGCACTGCGACTGCGGCTGTGCGCACTGCGCTCAAGATCATCGATGACGCGGCAGCTGGGAACTCAGGCAACAACCAGCAGTATCAGCAGCACAATCAGTATCAGCACCAGCAGTACCAGCAGCCTGGCAGCTATGGCGGATACGGCGGAGAAAGCAACAACTATTACAACTACTGATGCCTATCTTTTTTTTATCACTAGTCTTTTTTATTTCACTACTGAAACACATAAAGTAATGGTTTTTAGTTGTTTGTATAGTCCAAAAAGTCGTCTATGAAGGTGCGCGGGCGCTTGGGATGGAGGGCGTTGGAGCTGCGGTGATGCGCCCTAGCCCGTCTACCACGACGACCAGCCTGGCGCTTAGACGACGCATGCAGCGACGCCTGGTGCACAAACAAGTCACTCGGCTCGACGCTGCTAGCCCTACTGCTGCCATTACCAGCGGTATCGCTGGTTGTGGGCGGCTCGCCAACAAGCATGGCAGGCGGGAGAAGCGCCCTCGGCACAGGCGAGCGGTCAAACTCAGCCAGCTCGGCATTCAGCGACTCGGCATCGTCACCATCGCCCAGGGCCGCGATGCGGTCAGCTATGCTCTGGCGGATCCTGACGCGAGCCTCGAAGCTGGCATCCAGCGTGTGGCAGCGCTTGCGGATACTCGTGGACAGCGCCAGGTGCACCAGGTCGAGCTCAGCCTCCAGCGCCGCCTCTCTGCGACCCCGGGCGTCCAGCCATCTGCGCAGAGCATCGACCTGCCGCGTGGTCGCGTAGTATCCCCAGAGCTCGCCGCTTTGAGCCAGCCGTGCCAGATGCTCGTCACCAGCCAGTGCATCTGCGGGGATCTCAGCAACGGCCTCATCGTCTTTGCCAAGGTACTCGAGGGGCGAGCAGCCGCCCGCCCACGTCCACGAGATCTGCAATGCCCGCATGGCGCGCACAAAGCGCGGCTGCTGAGCCATGGCCTCGTCGACCTCAGGCAGCGGCGCCGGCTGCACCAGCAGTCTGCCCGACCCCGCACCCGCACCCGCAAGCGGACAGTCGCCGATCCCATCGAGGAAATAGTAGCGGGTCAAAAAGCGATCGACGCCCAGCGGCACCAAGCGTCCAACAGTATTGCGGCGTAAATCGCGTTCCACGTTATCCAAGCGACGCTGCATGGTGCGCTCGGTTTCGCCCAGCCTCCGACGCTCCTTCTGGCGCATAAGCTCTGCTTCTTTTTCGCGTCTTCCTTGTTCGCGCGACACGGCCAGGCGCTGTTGCTCGTCGGCTTCGGCCTTATCCAGCTCCTGTAGCTGCTCGGCGATGCGGCGGATTTCGCGGCGTACCTCGATGCGCTCGCGCTTAAGCTCCATCGCGGTTTCTGCTGTCTGCTCCAGGTACTCGCGGATCTCGGCGACTCCCGTGCACGCGCACACAAGGAGCTCAAGTATTGTCAGTCGCCCGTCGGCACCGCCCAAAGCAGCCCACAGCGCCGATACTATTGTTTCGTGGCTCAGCTGCTCTGCGCCCCATAATGCATCGCAGATACTGCCTAGCTCCTTTGGGTACTCTGTGCGTGCCTCGACCAGCCATCCAGCTAGCGCCAGCGCCCACGCGTCACTGTCGGCGGTAGCAGCTAGCCACCAGGAACGCGACAGATGCTGCAAAAGCGCGTGGCCCTGCTGCTGCTGCTCCACCACATCAGCGACCACTACTGGTTCTTCTGGTTCCTCGTCAGGCTCTGTCTCCGACTCAGACGCTGCACGCGACACCGATACGCGGTTGCGTCGGCCATTAGCGCGGCGTTTTGTGCGTGCGGGGTTCTTCGGCGATCCCGGCGGCGCCATAGTCGATGCCTCCGAAGCTCCGTCATCTACCTCTGAGTCATCCACCTCGGAAACCACGGCGCTTGACGACATAGCACTAGGCTGTAGCGTCCTTTTGCCCCGACTGGCCACACGCGCAGCAGCCACAGAGTCAGTGCGGCCAGGCTTTGCGCCGCCAATCACGTTGAGCAGCGCGGCCACGGTCTCGCAGTACACGCTGCTGGGGGTATCGTGGACCAGCGATGATTCGAAAAAATCCAACGAGTAGGGACGTAATTTGATTGAGGAGCTGAAGCAGCTGACAAACATAAACGTCGACAGCATACGTGACACCAGGGCGGCTGGTACCTGCCAGTCGCTCAGCGGCACCGGCCACCGGTACTTGGCCATCTCGTTGATGAGGTCATCAGCAGGAATGTTCTCGCTTTCTTCAGCAACAGGTGCATCTTCGGCTAAAGATTGTTTTTTGACAGCGAAGAAATCCGTTATCTGGCGGCTGCCCTTTTCCCCTTGTTTCTTTTTGTTTGCATCTTCAGCCTGGTGCCTGCGCTTGTTGCGTAGCGCCCACACGACGCCCTGATTCCATTTGACGTGCTGCATGGTACACAGATCCAGATCTTCAATGGGAAACTTGCGCACCGGCTTGACGCTCACAAATCTCTCATCCGCATACAGATCAACCGGCTCCTCCATACTCTTTATTTTGCTCTTATTAGTCTTGTTCTCTTTGGGTAGCAGGCGCAAAAGCCGTGCCTCGCCGCCAAACAGATAGGGGATGCGGAACCGCTCGCGCCACTCATGCCTGACCACCCACGGACTGCCAGGCCTGGCGCCCCTCATCATATTCTCGTCGAGGAACTGGCGCAGCGCCACCTTGGTAAACACGTTTCTTGAGCGACTCAGCTCTTCCGCCCTCACGCTTATATCGCTATCCTCAATGGGCCTGCCCTCCATGTCAAACAGTCTGACAGTAAACATACGCTGTTTTCTCTGCTCATACGCAACGATCTCCCGTGCCCCAGGACCCAATCTCTCAATCGCAATATCCGTAGAGCTCTGCTCTCTTATTACATTTTCCTCGGGCAAAATAGTTAGTGGGCCGATGGATACCACGAAGCACTCGTACATGGCACCGTCAGTACCGGGGTATCTGACATCGATATGCTCGTTGAGGAAAAAATCATACTGGAACCGGTAAAACAGCGCATCAACGGCCATTGAAATAGACAGGGTGCTTTGGCTCAGAAACGTAAGCATCTCGCAGATAAGCATATCGGAGAACCCCACGCCTGTCGTCATATGCCTGGCTGCCCGTTCGCTCAGTTGCGCCTGCTCAAAGGTCAGATTGCTTTGGCCGGTGCTGGAGCAGGTGAACTGTGGGGTGCGATAGAACGAGTGCCGCTCGAGAAACTTTTCGTAGTCGTCGAAGGTCTCGCCGGTGAAGCGGATCGTCCAGCCAGGTACCCTAGTGGTATTGCGCGTGGTGCTGGGTTTGCCGTCATCCATTTTAGGCCCTTTGAGGAGCTTTACTGGCTGTTGGTTAAGCAAAGGCATAAAAAAATAAGAATTATAACGTATATTTGTATATCTAGTATAGATTAAACTTTAATAAACATGAAAAAAAAGGAAGGAATAAATCACAAAAAAGAAAAGAAATAATATTAAAAAAAATTTTTTTTGTGTTTTTGGCAAAAAATAAAAATAAAAAAGATTTTGCAAAAAACAAATAGGATCTTGCTATATCTTCCCCCACTATCATCATCAAAAGCCCATATATCGGTTTTCTTCTAGACAAATGGAACCACTGTTTTGTTTTGTTTTGTTTTGTTTTGTTTTTTTTTTTATCGTCAACATAAACAAATTGAAACAATACATCTTTCTCTGATTGGACTTGTTTATCCCATGGATATCCATGCCTCGGATTTTTAAGAAAAAAAAATTACATTACGCGTCGCCAAAAACAATTTATTCAGAATGTCGCGCTTCAAAAAACCAAATCAAGTCCTAATAAAAAAAAAAAAGTCCCATTGTTGCGTCCTTCTAATTTTTTCCTATGAGCTTGATTACCACTGTGATTAGATTTGTGATCAGCCCAGCAACAATCACAACAACAACACTTGCTCATCATAGAAGCTAAAAATAAAAAGTAATCATTTTTCTCTTTTAAAATTACTTTTTTTTTTTTTTTTTTCCTCATCACATCTTTTTTTTTTTTAACAATCTCTAACAATTCGTAATTATTACTTAAATCATGGCGGAGGGCTTGTCGCGACGCCGCATCGCAGGCACGCCTCAGACAGATAATGAGGAGACAAGCAACGGCACTAGCACACCAGCACCTAGTCTCACGCAAAACGCACCCGACATCAATAACAAAAAGTCCGATAAACCGCCTTTGCTCACGTTGATGGAAGAAACCCTGCTCCTAGGGCTAAAAGACCAAGAAGGCTACCTGTCCTTTTGGAACGACAGTCTCTCGTACGTCCTGCGCGGCTGCATGCTGATGGAACTGGCATTCCGCCGTCGCATCCGTATCGCCAAAGACGCGTTTACCGGGATGACCAGCATCGGCGACAGACCCGTGGAGGTTATATCCACCAGGCCTACCGGCGAGGTCCTATTGGACGAGGCCCTGAGGACTATCAAGGGGAGTGAGACAATGCGGGGGGTCTCTTCGTGGATGGATCTGCTGAGCGGCGAGACCTGGAATATTGCCAAAGCCGGGTACCAGCTCAAGCAGGTCAGGGAAAGATTGGCAAAGGGGCTGGTGGACAAGGGCGTGTTGCGGACCGAGAAACGCAATTTCTTGTTCTTCGACATGGCTACGCACCCGGTGCAGGACCCACGGGCGAAAGATGAGGTTATCGTGAGGCTCCTGGATACCCTCAATCTGCCCAGATCCGCCGCTCAGCCCACCCGCGCAGCCACACGTAACCCTGGCACCGCATCACCCGCATCTTATGGCAACCCGCATTATTCTGTTGGCCAGGGGATCGGCGGGCAGGCTGGGAAACTGAAAATGGCAGCGGTGGCGAATTCGCGGTTTTACAAAAACGAGGAGGAAGCCAAGTTTGCTCTGTTGCGTAGAGTGTGTCTGGTGGCGGCGGCGTGTGCGGGCAGTGTTTTGGAAAACCCCCTGACGCATATGGATATGGAGACCAGGGATCGCGCGGTTTCGAGGGCTGAGGAGCTTATGGATGTCTATGGTCGTTGGCCGTTTAAAAAGGAGTCGGCGGTTTATTCCCCCGATATCGATAGCGGCGAGGCTGGCGATTTGATGGTCCTCGAAGTGGTTACTGCTGTTATCAGCGTCATGCGGAAAATGGACAAGCTGATTTGAATATTTCAGATGATGGATGGTCTATATACCAAATTTTGTTTCTTCTCTATTTTATATCTATCTTTTTTTTTTCTCTTCATCATAATTATTCCATTTTCAAACTATAAAAGAAACGTTGCACTAGTCTTTTTTTCTTTTTTTTTTATCCCCTTCGTGCGAGATCAGCGTAGTACTGGATCACGCGCGGATGAGCCATGACGCACTGCGGATTAAAGTTAAGCACCTGCAGCGAATCCAAGCTAACTGCGCGACTCAGCGCCACATACGCCTGACCTCTCTCAAACACTTTGCCCAGATCCACCAGCAATCTGTCAATAGTCTGGCCCTGGCTCTTATGGATAGACAGCGCCCAGGCCAGGATAAGCGGCAGCTGGGTCCTCGCATACGTCTGATGGTTGACGTCGATTTCCAAAGTCTCCGGCACAATCAAGATCTCCGTGCCATTGGTAAACCGCACCACCGGATACTGTCTATTGGCCACCTCGGAAAACCTGGTAACCACGCCTCTGCTGCCATTGACCAGGTTGTTCTCGGGCATGTTCTTGACCAGCATCACCTGCGCATACTGCTTCAGCTCCAGCCGCCGTGGTGCCATCGACATTGCGTCTATTTTGGCCCTGACGTCCTCAGGAACCCACTGCTGCTGTTGTTGCTGGTATTTAGAGTTCTTGGTGACGCGCTCATCGTGCGCAGCGAACAAAATAATATCGCCTTTGAGCGACTGCAGCCTGCGTCTGTTGGACTCGTCCACCTGGCTTCTCAGCGAATACAGCTCCGTCGGTTGGATCCCATCATCGGGGTATTGCGGCACCCTCGCCAAATCCCTAAACACCCTTGTTCCATTCTCTGACAACTTTCCCAGCCGCATCTCATTGAGTACATCAATAAACCGCATATCCTTCTGCCTAAACACATGCGTCAGCACCACTGTGTTGGTGATCCCCTTTTGCCACGCCTCCGCCTCAAACGCAAACCTCGCATCCCCCTGCTTCTCTACAGGCGGCAGCTGGTAAAAGTCTCCGGTGAGGATCACCTGGATGCCGCCAAAAAACCTTTTGTTCCGGCGTACCTCCCTGGCGATAAACTCCAGGGCATCGAAAATCCGTGCATCCAGCATCGAAATCTCATCGATCACCAGGACCTTCACCGTGCTCCAGCGCTTCAAAGCCAATCCGCTTTTGCGCACAAACTTCAACATTGTCTCTTTGGTGCCCTGGCCCAGACCGATTCCCGCAAAACTATTGATGGTCTTGCCGCCTACGTGGAACGCTGCAATGCCTGTTGATGCCGTGGTTACTACCTCCAAGTCATGTAGTTTGCAGTCGTCTTTCAATGCTCGGATTATCTCGCAGAGTAGCACGGATTTGCCCGTGCCCGCCGAGCCCGTGATGAACAGGCTGTCGCGGTGGTTCACCGCCTTGTTGAATGCCTCGATCTGGCGCGGTGACAGGGCTACCCTGCCCGACGGTCGAATTATACCAGTTGCCACAGAGCCCGTCACCCTATCCATGGAAGACGACACTCTGCCATTACTACTGACCATGGCGCTGACCTCAGACCCAAACGAGTCCATTCTCGATAAATACGGCTTGTTGTTGCGCGCATCGTATGACTGCGCACGCGATTCTTGTGCATTAGCGAAGAAAGGACTGGTGGTGGTTGAGGAATACGTCCCGCTGCCCTTAGATGACTGGCGTGATGCCTGGGGACGCGAATATGGCGTAGGTCGCGTGTTGTTTTTCTGCGTCGATATCAAGTTGCTACGTGTATTGTCTACCAGTGGTTTTGGTGCTGAGGTTGTTTTGGGTTTTTGACCAAAGCTCAGCACTGTTTGCTTCTTTGAATTCTGCTTGAACATTGTAAATTTAAAATTGAAAAGAAGTAAAGTAATAGAAAGTTTGGGAAATATGCGTTTATATTTTTTTTTATTTGTTTTGTGGTTTTTTTTTTGTTTGAAAAACAACGTGTTTAAAGTAAAAAAAAAAACACGTTAGTTTAGTTTTTTTGTTTTTATTTTTTGATTATGCAAAGCTATTTTTTATATTATGTTGATCAACGAATAAATATCGATCAAACTGGAATTATCAAGATAAAAAGTGCAAGTGTATTGTCTAATGTCCAAAAGTAAAAATAAAAAAATATATAAAATACATGAAAGAAAATAAAGATTGAGCAAAGTAATATCTCGTCTATACCAAAAAGCTCTCGCCGCATCCACATGCGCCCTTGACATTCGGGTTATTGAAAACAAACTGTGATGCCAGCTTCCCCTCAAACCAGTCCATCTCGGTCCCGATCAACGTCAAAAGTGCCTTTGAGTCAATCAGCACCGTGACACCTACACAAATTAAAAATTACCATCAGCAAAAAAAAAAAAAAAAAATTAGTCATACACTGTGTACTGTACACACGGAATATACTATAAAATTGCTCAATATCCAATGTTTTAATTGCTTACCATCCTGAGTAACTTTCTCGTCAAACTTCTTGGGCTCATCAACCCACGACAACGTATACGCATTGCCCGAACACCCCTTGCCCTGAATTCCAATCTTCAGCGTCTTTTTTTTCTCCTCAGGCAAGCTCTTCGCTTGCAACTCCTTCAGCCGCTCCACTGCCGCCGCTGTCAATGTCAATGGTGTCCTCCGTCCCTTGAGCGTCGGCGCCATGCGGACTACCACCCGCGACGACATTCTGTTTGCAAATGTACCAAAAACCATTATTTAATTAAAATAAAAATAAAAATAAGGAAAATAAAGATAAGATGGAAAGAAAAAAAAATTCGGTCACTTTATAAACAATGCTTTCTTTTCTTTTTATATACAGCTTGGCTTGTGGAGCGGACAAATTAAAAATTTCCTGATGCGCAATTTTATTTAAATCATGTGACTAATTAATTAATGGATCTGAAGTGGATCAGATCAAAAACCAACTTTTTTTTTTTCTACTGTGCTTGACAGAAATAAAAAAAAAAATTTCAATATTTTAATGCTTTGTTCTCTCTGTCAATCAAGCTCAATAAAAACTATATTTTACTCTACTCTTATTTTTTTTTTCTTTTTCATTCACATACACGTATATAAATTAAAAAACGCAAAATGGCAGCAGTCAACAATTTCCAACCACTACATAAAGAGAACAACAACATTTCAGCTACCCTGGCGATGGACGAGGACGAGGACGAGCAAGTAATAATTACAGCTGACCAGCTAACCACCAGCACACTGGCGGCACCAACAAGCAGCACGGAACAAAAGCCCAGTGACAAGCCAGACTTTGCACCCCTATCAGCCAAGGACCTCAAGGGCGCCTCCCGCTGGGAGACTCGACGGATCCGCGTCCCACAGCACCGCTTTTCACCACTCAAAGTAGACTGGCTGAAAATATACTCGCCCATTGTCGAATACCTCAAGCTGCAGATCCGAATGAACCCGAAATCCCGGATGATCGAAATCCGTACCTGCGAGGAAACCGAGGATACCGGGTCGATTCAGAAGGCCGCCGATTTTGTGCGTGCCTACTGCATGGGTTTCGCTGTCGAAGATGCCCTGGCTCTCCTGCGTATGGACGATTTGTATCTGGAGTCGTTTGAAATCAAGGATGTGAAGACACTTAATGGTGACCATCTGTCCCGTGCCATCGGTCGGATTGCCGGCAAAGATGGGAAGACCAAGTTTACTATTGAGAATGCTACCAAGACTAGGATTGTTTTGGCGGATTCGAAGATTCATATTTTGGGGACTTTTCAGAATATTAAGATTGCGAGAGACGCTATTGGTAACCTTATTCTGGGTAGTCCACCAGGCAAGGTGTACTCTAACCTAAGGACTCTTTCTTCTCGACTAAAGGAACGCTTTTAAACAAATAATTAATAGTTTAATATTTTTTTTATTTGATAAATTGAAAAGGAAAAAAAATTATTTAAATAAACTAAATTTATATTTTTGTTCGTCAATTACATTCATAAAAAAAATATGACATAGTATGACTAGGGTCAATAGATTTTAGTTATTTAGCTATTTATATTTAATATTGAAGGTTTTTAATAGCCTTTTCAAACTTTGTTTTTATAGACCCTTCAATTAAAAGAACAACATTTCTTGTATTCAGGTCATCTATTTTCTTATTCAGAATAGGAATATTTTTCATAATAGCTCCTAGAGGAAGCTCTTGACCATCAATAATTAGTCTGCTATTTCCTAATGCCTGCTGACCTACCATCTCTGTTGCGAAATGAAAGGGAAATACTGTTTATAAAACGTTGTTCGATAAAAACCTAAGAAAACTAAGGGAAATAACTGGTATTTATACTAAACCGCATGTATGTTTGACTAGTATTGATTCCACGTTATAACTAATAACTTTGATAATGTATGATTGATCAGAGTTACATGTTACGACGATTAATCAGCGTGTGTTCGCAACAATCTCTCTTACAAATTTGATCATAGTCAGTCTAATACTAAGGCAATCATGTTGTGGCCCATATGTAATTTGTTGCAAATACTCTTTATTATAAAAAACATATACGAATGGATACATTTTGAATAATAATAATAAAAATAATAAATTAATGGGTTGGAAAAAAAATATAATTTGGAAAAAAAAACATCAGTAGGCAAAATTCCAATTATTTATAGGATTGTTTGGCAAAAAGGAAACAGTGAAGAAAAAAAAAATCTTACAAAATCAATGTCTAATATGTTTTCTTTAGCTTGTAGTTAGATTTCAAGCAAAAAAAAAAGTTTCTTTGAACTGTCCTTTTAAAAAAAAATATCCTTTGAGCTATCCTTTGAGGAAACTTTTTAATTAATCCTTTTAAAATACTTTTGTTGAACTATCCTTTCAAAATATTTTCTTTGAGCAAGCCCTTTTGAAAAAAAAAAGTTCCCTTAAAAGAATTTCTTTAAAGGAAACTTTTTTTTTTGTTTGAACAACAATTTCTTTTCAAAATATTTTAGAATATTTCTAAAACCTCTCGTTGATAATGTCTGATGATTAAACATTTAAATAAAAACTACATGTGCTTTTTATCTTTATTTATATTTTTCTTTAACCAAAAAAAAACTATTTAAAAAAAACTGAATTGAGAGACAGTAGTACTAGCATTCATACTATGCAATATACGCTGTCAGTTATATTTGTAAAGAATATAACATAGCTAGAGGTGGATCAATAATGCCAAATCATTTGATCTAGTAAACATTCTTTTTTTAATTCCTTAAGATTCTGGTCGAATTTCACTTTTGGAGAACCATCTAATATCAACATAGCACTCTTGCTAATAAGGTTGTCTATTTTTTTGTTTAGAATAGGAATATTATTCTTTATTGCACCTAAGGGAATTCCTTGTCCATCTATATTAAGTCTACTATTTCCTAATGTCTGTTGACCTGTCATCTTTTCTACAATATCAATTGCACATTGTCTGACATGCTGGCAATCTTGTTTTAGAGTATATGGAATAAGGAATGTAAACTCATTATTATAATCAATGTTTAAAAATGAAGTCATTTTAATTAAAAAAAATAGTTTATTGAGTTGGGATAAAATGAGGTTTTAAAAAAAAGGTGAAGGAAAACTTGAAAAAAAAAACAATGGTCGCTTTTCTCTTTATTTATAGGATTGTTTGGCAAACAGGAAACAGCGAGGAAAAGTATTAAACAAATTAATACCTAAAATGTTTCCTATATATCCTGTATATAAATTTTAAGCAAAAAAAAAGATTCATTAAACAATCCTTTTAGGAATTTCCTATAAACAAATCCTTTATTTTTCTTTTGAAAAGACCCTTTTAAAATTTTTTTCATGGAATCCTTCTAAGGAATTCCTTCTTTAAACAATATCTTTTAAAATAAATTTTCATAAAACCTCCTGTTGACTGAGTCTGATGGTTAATTATCCAAAGATTATTTTTTTTTATTTTTCTTAATGTATTACATAAACCAAAAATTTTTTTATAAAACTGTATTTAAAAGTAGTGTTGCCAACATCCAGACAACAAAATATCCGCCATCAATTCCATTTTTGTAGAAAATGACAGCATCACAAAGATTATCAAAATTAAATTATTTAGTATTATTCTCTTCTTTTAGTTTTTTAAATGGCTTGTCAAATTCAGTCTTTAAAGAATCATCTAGTAACAAAACAACAACACTGCTTTGCAAATTGGTTATTTTTGTGATCCGAATGGGATACTCCTGCTCTATTCCTCCTAGAGGAAGTTCTTGGCCATCTATAATAAGTTTACTCTTTCCCACTGGCTGATTACCTGTCATCTTTCTTACAATTGCTACCATTACTTCTCTGATACGTTGGCATTGCTGATTTTTCTTATAGAAAATTGTAGTTAGACACTCATCGCCATATAGAACAGCTATGTAATCACTCAATTTAAATATTATTTAGTAGGTTGCCAAGTTGGTAAAAAAAAGTATATGTTATGAAATATGTTTAAAAATTTTTTTATTAAAACTTGTGGCAGATTTTCATCATTATATAGCACAACAGCTAGTAATAAAAAAATTAGGAGTAAAAATACTAAACAGCATTAAATATCCATTTTTTAAACTTATTTCCTTTTTAAATAATTACTCTTTTATTAAAAAAAAATTAATATACCTTTTAAAGAAAATGTTTCTTTTAAAGCATTCTTAATATATATTTTTTAATTCGAAATAAAGAATGTCGAGAAAAAAAATAAAGTTCTACAAACAAAAAATTATTTTCCTTTGTCAACTATTTGCGAGCAATTATCTTTTTTTTTTACTAATTGCAGGCAGTTTCAATAACAAGCGAATCTTGGCATTGCTAAAAAGAATAGTCTGCAAAAGGCTGAAGGCAGCCGAGACAGCCCAATAAAAAACAAGCGCAGTGGGCTGAGACAGAGAAACGCCAGCAATGACAATCGGCATAGTGTATCCCAGCCCAGTAAATGTAAAACTCAAAATGCGAGAAAATGCAGAGCCAGTGCTAGCGTTAAAGCCAAATCCTAGACCATGGGTCCATCTATAAGCCATAAAGTTAATCAAATGCAAAGACCCAGTGACAGCAGGCAGGATATAAAGCGGATCTATGTCAGCCAGGTTTTTGAACCACGCAAGACCTTCCCAGGTGATGCCTATGGCTCTGGGGATAGCAGCAGACGGGTCATCTAGAAACCAAATAGGTCTTCCGCACAGATGGCGGATAGAGCAGGTCATGCTTACCCATAGGGGCATCTGGACCAGTGGAAGCAGAAACATCTCAATTGGATGACACCTCTCTTTGATCATCAGCTCATGGTGTTTTCTAGATACCCGCTGCTGGACCATTTTCTGCATAGCAGCTTCGCTAACTGTCTTGCCCTTTGCCTGCAACTCCAGCTTTAGCGACCTTCTTATCGCATGCATCCATGTCGCAGATATTATTTGGAGCTTTTCTGCAGCTCCAATCGCTTTCTGCTGTCTTATATACAAGGGAACAGTCATCATAAGACGCAGGGCAACCGCTGTTCCGCCAATCACCAGCCACCAGGGCACAGCTGAAGCGCTGAGTGCCTGAATAACCGTTTCAGACGAGTTTGCCTGAGTCACAGCTAGCAATGCCTGCGAGACCTTTTCGGGGTTATTTGAAAACAAAGCTCCGCCATGCAACTTCTCCAAAAGCGTATGTGTAAGCTGGATCACAAGTGGGTACGAGCTCTCGCTGCTCCCCAGCTGCACCGTGATATCCGAGGCCTCTGAAGCTGAAAGCAAAGGAGGTGATACTATCTCTTGGTTTTGATCTATACTGTTGTCTTGCTTTGAATTTGCTAATTTTGTGCTGAAATGACGGCCAGTCATGCTGCAAGACTTAGCCAAAGAGCCAACAGCTGAATATATAGAAAGACTAGTAGCGGTTGGCCTGTATCCAGTTTTAAAACAAAGAGATATCCTCGGGCTTTTCAAAAGCGCACAAGCATAATTCCGACAAATTGAATTCATAAGCTTCAAATATAAAGATTTTTCTAATCTGTGAAGAAAATGAAATTTGAAAGATAAGAAAAAAAAAAGAAACAATAAAATAAAATAAAAACAAGTAAAAGAAAAGTATGTTGAAAAGGAGGAAGGGACAGAAAAAAAAATCAAAAATTAGTCTTTTTGCGGAGTCTGCACAACGACAAGCAGATAGCTATGATCTAAGGCCACCATGAGCTCGTGTCGTGTGGTTCTGATGCGCAGAAAAGACAGCTCGTCCTGGTCGTCCAGCTGCTCGACGATCTCGGCAGCGTCGCGGGCGAGCTTGCTCAGCAGCTTGCCATGGCTTTCGGCCTGCTCTGCCGTAGCTGTTGTGCGAATCACCTGGCCCTCCTTAGTTATAACCGTAACCGACTCGACGCCCTTTTTCGCTGATAGACGCGCTATTGTGTCGTCGACATCGATCTGTTGCAACGCATCGGTGCTGTGCTGTTCTAACTGCGCCATTCTCTCTCTGTATTTTTGCTGTTCTGCTGTATGATTTTTATTTGCTTTGAGTGTTAAAAGTTTGCGGTATAAGCGGTCGGTAATAAGCGCGAATCAGATTAAATGAAAAAGAAAAATGAAATTTAAAAATAGTGCTGTGATCCATTTCCATGTTGTTTCCGTTTCAATCATCTATTTTGACAATGCTACAAACCGTGTTTATGGGTAAATCTCATCTTACATGCAGAAACTTTTGTCCGATAAAAATAAGGTAAATATGCTGATGCTGCTTACAAATAAATGTCAAGAAACTCAGTCGCATTGGTCTGGGGTTCAGATAGAGTTTGACTGCAAGTAATATAAATAACCGAATGCGACGATTGGTTCCGAATAGCCGTAGCCAAAGCACACTTTGGGAAAACTAAAACCCTGAAATCCAATACCGATGATATTGATCCTGTGCTACAATTCTACAGAGGTTTCACAAAGCTTTAAAGCTTTTTTTTTAGAAAACGACAGGGTTTATTAGAATAGTATTTAAGATTTTTTATTGAATAAAAATAAAAGTAAGATATAAACAATTACTACATGCACAGAATAAACATGCTTTTAGCTGGTTTTTTTTTGGATAAATGGCTTTTAAGTATTCGATAACACTCGTAATTTCTGTACTACCTTAAAATGCAAATATTTAATAGATACAATGGAGTTCAAACGCACTACCGATAAAAACCAATTCATAGCTTTCTCTTCCGTTCTCACTTTTTCTTAATTTCATACTTGTTTTTCTTTAAAGAAAAAATACCTATTTCAAAAAAAAAATACGAGACAATTTATTCTTTTTATTCTCATTAATTCGGAGCTTAATTTTTCGGGTTTCTCTTTTTGCAAATTAATTTCCTAAAGGTAACGTACAATTCTTATAGCTAAAAATATAGAAAATTTTTATTTTTGTATAATGGAACAGTGCATTGTAATTATTCCTTTTTTGGGAATCGACAGTAGAATAAAATGGATTTCTACATAGACCAATTTGAACATAAAGAACAGTGTGAATTTTTTGTTTTAGAAAACGGGATTAGCAAAAGTATTTCTTTTTTCTTTCTTGTACAGTAAATATTAAGCGGTATTTATTGGAAAAACTAGTTGAAAAAGATATGCTTTCTTTTAAAAAAAGTTTATGCTACTCTCCTTTTGTGCGTCCTTTCCCAGTTGTTTAACGGCCCCATTTTTTTACTTGGCTAAAAGTTTCTACATTTCTACTGGCCAGATATGTCTGTTTAAAGCACAGTCATATATATCTATTTGGGCACATGTATTCTCTAACTGTTCTTGCTGTCCTAAAAAGGAATTGGCAGTTTGATCGCTCTGTGACTTGCAAGTCTAGCACTAAAAATAAAATTCTTTTAAAGATTGTTAATTCTACAAAGCATATTCGAAGAGGAAAACCCGTTTGTGCATGTTTCTCAAGATTTCTACATTTTGTACCATTTCAACAACAACAACAACAACAACGACATCTACATCAACGCTTTCTTTATTTGCTAAAGTTACTTTTTTATTTCTGTTTATTAAAACCAGCACTAATTTGTATTGAATTAGAGCAATTTTATGTTATTTTTATTTAAACATAATTGTGGATTGTTGTAGCTTATTGATCGCAGCAATGTTTGTTCCAACTTATACAGGCTACATTGAAACCACTGAAGATGCGCTCCTGGTGTTTGAGGCCTGCCGCCTGGGTATACTCAAAAGGCGCTCACGAAGACTAGTAGAAAGCGAGCGCAAGCATGTGCAGTCAGGATCAGTCTTTGTGTGGGACGAGGCAGAGGCCGGGATCCGGCGGTGGACAGATGGCCGCAGATGGTCACCCTCGCGAGTCAGTGGCTGTTTTCTGATATACACAGAGCTAGAGCCCAAGCCAGCAACGTTAACTAGCAGCACTACAGCAACCGACATTCCCCTGGAAAACGGTCTGATCAAGAAGGCTCTGTCTCTGTACACGACAAAGCAAAACAAGCTGCATCTAATATGCTACTATCTCAGACAAGACCTAGATGCTGGCAAACTGATAACGCCCACAAAGGATCCACTGCTGAGCAAGATCCCGATTTCACGGAGTCTGTATCCAGAGATCATTCCCGAAATGATCCAGACACTGCCGGTTCGACAGACCCAGACTTTGGACAGCAGAAGGTCCTCGATCACCCTGGCCGCGCCGCCTGTTGACGTGCACCACAGCCTGTCTGTTCAGCAGATTCAACGGCGGCCGACAGCAGACTACACGCAAAGCAATAGTTTGCTGGCTGATAGCAGTCGCACAGCACATTATGAATCGCCGCTGATACTGCCAGGCCAGCCGCCGCTTAGCCGCCGTTGCATGACAACATCAGACAGCAAAGAAGAGCTCCACCCGAGTCTTCTTCAAAACATAAACGCCCACTCAGCCGCAACCCATGCACCTGCTCTCAGCGTACAGCCGCCAGACAACCAGAAGCAGCAACAAATCCAAGTGCAGGCGCAGCAGACAAATAATAAGAAATTGCGGCCGGGGTATCATGATCTCCCGGGCTCACTCCAAAACAGCAGCAGCTTCCGGAGCCTCAGCCATCCATTTCTACTGGACAACAGCGACCTTCCCATCATGCATGGCTCGAGCACGGCACCCGGATCCAGACGCTCGTCTACACTATATCTGTCGTCGTTGTCGGAAAATGGAGGAGGCGGCAGCAGATCAAGAAGAGAATCTGAGAGCATGTCTGTTGACGGAAACTTTAAACTGCCTCCCATCTCCGAGTTGCTCAGCATAACCAACCACAAAGACACTGTCAGAAACGCAGCGAGTGATTCCTGTGTTACGGAAAAAACGCGGATGCGCTATGCCCGAAACCCTTGGGATCGTCGGCCCCATGGCATAGTACGAGCGCCCCAAAGCCTTGCAAACTACACTTTTAATTAATTTCAAATTCCATTTTTTCCTATTGTAATTTATTATTAATTCATTTTTTGTACCCAATAAAGAAATAAAGGTTTGCAGTAACCCTAAGCGGGTTGTATTTTAAATGAAGAAGGATTCTATACTGCGTTTTAGAGATTAAAAAGCAAATAGTTAATTAAAACCACTGGAATCTGTCTGCAGCAGCCGCCTTTGACGATGCATAGTCTTCATAGACGCCATCTGTCTGCCCTGCATATTCCTCGACTGAAGCTGTAGGCGTGCTGAGTTCCTTGGTCGCTGACAAATAACGCACAATGACAGCCTCGACATTGCTCACAAGTCTCTGGGCAGCATTGTCCACGCGTTTGCCCCAAGAGCTGAAGTCAAAATCCATCATGCCATCAACTTCGTCATCCTCAGGGGCTACTACACGCGAAAAAGTGAAAACATCCTGTAGATAGGCAGTAGATGAAGAAGCCACCGCACTAAATGCAGATACGTTGTCACCGGCGACTTCCTGGCTGGCAAATCTGTTGACCTGCGTAGGCTCAGCAGACTCGGCCTCTTGGGAAAACATGAAGTTGTATACCATATCATATACCGGCGTGTTATATATCACCAGATGCCCGGTTTCTTGGTTTACAGCAGGCTGCGTCTGCACAGAGCCAATGAACTGTCTAACAAGACCACGGATGCCCTGCTGGTCAGCATTATCCGCTGTATTGGGTGCTGCTGCACCATCGTTTTGACAGTCGCCTTGGCACTGGACTGAAACATATGAGAATGCACTGGTCTGCGGAGCATTGTCACCATTGTCATTCTGACAATCACCCTGACATAGCTGGCTAACGCCAGGAACAGAGGTTGATGCTGGTGCAAAGTAATCAAATAGACCGGGCAGTGAGGTGCCCTGCGTTTGCAAAAAGTTTTCCATTGCAGTGACTGTTAAGGAACCCAGAGCCATGGGCGCGGCAAATGACAAAATTGCAAATTTCATTTTTAATATATATTTTAAAAAAAAAAATCTATATCTATTGGAACAATTTTAAAAAAGGGAAAATTAGAATATTTTTGCTTGAATTATATATAAACTCTTGTAAATATATATAATACATTAGAAATGTAGCTTATCAGAAATAAAAATATATTAGATATATATATATTTATATGTATTTATATGATATATACAATATATTTGAAATACATTTTACTGTTTTTTTGAATTCCAATGTATTAGCAAATTAAAAACCCTGTCTTTCCTTACATCACAAGTGGCCACCGTTTTTTTAATTTATTTAAAGTCTATATTAAATTCAAGCATACGTGGTAAAATTTTTTATATTGAATAAGTAATAGGAAAAAACATAAACATTAGATATTAGGAATCAAAAATAAGACATTATGACTAATCCTTTTTTACAACGTTGCTCTGCCTAGAAACCCGGCTGGAGCGGATGTTTAGCGGTTCTGAACTTGTACTATGTCTTGTATAAGGTGGTGGTGTAGCATCATCAATGCCCATACCACCCAAGTCAATGATATATTGTCGATTGTTTGCCTCAGCCAACGGATCCCAAGGCTTTTCAAAATGCTTTGATCTACAAATGCGGAAGAGAATGTAAGCAACTAAAATTAACAGTACACTTACTACTGAAACAACAACACTGATAATTATAGTCTGAGTTTTCGTTAATCCGCCACTATCAGAGTTGTTCGGTTCATTGCTGATTTGATCTAAGCCGTCTTTACTATTATCCGCGCTTTCTGTTAATTCGCTTTGACTAGTTTCTTTTGCCGATATCTCACTACCGCTTGAATCCGTTGTTTCAGTAGAACTACTGCTGCTGCTATCATCTTCTTTACTGCTGTTATCGGTGGCCGACGTATTTGCACTGTCATCATCTTTTTTATTACTGTCAATGGCCGTTTCTCGCGCATAGACATCTCCTGTTAACACTGTCTTATCGGTAATTATATCAGGCTCTGGAGGATTATCAGAAGTAAGCGATGTTCCTGGCTGCGTCGCAGGTTTATAATTGATCAAGACGTCAATCGGATATCCCAAAACGCTGGTAGCAAACTGATCTAAACCCCAAAGTTCACTAGAATATGTATAAGCCAGAGTGCCACCTTTGCAGAGAGAGGGGCCAGTCGCCACTGTAAAGCTATGAACCGCGACAAGGCTAATAATGCCATCATCTCCTTGCATGTATATTGTGCCATAGGGAACCGTGCATGCAGGGTTGTATATAGACGAGGTGGTTAAAAGAGTGCAAGCAAACATTCCACCGTTGGCTGAAAGCAGGCCGGAATAGTCCAAGCATTCTTTGGGTTTTCCTATCATACCTGCTGAAGCATTATCGTTCCATTTACCAGTTGAAGGGTCAATAGTTCTACGGACATAAGCGCTGTTTTTAACCATGAACATATCAGAAATAACATATGTTTTATACGTGTCCTTTGTGTTCTTGTTAAATTCAATCACTGCAATATTATTCTCGAGGGTAGTAGGATTGAAATTGGGGTGCAGATGGATATCAGAGGGATCCAGCGGGACTACCAAAGGTGTGGACGAGCCATCTTGCAGATAAATCTCGTATTTAACAGACCTATCGATAGATGTTCCGGCGGTAAAGTCAAAGCATGTGGCAGCGATAAACCCGGCTTTCATGCTAATAAGACCCACTTCGCAGCTAGTCTGTTTGGAGTCCCTGAATAGCAAGCCACCACGGACATCAACCAAATCAGATGCCGGAATTTCACGACGACTAAGCGTGTTGTTAGATGCTGAATAAGCGGCAACAATTGATAGATAAAGCAAAAAAGCTATTATGTATACAATCATTATTTTTTCTGTATTCGATTTGCTTTGAAACAGTAGAAAAAATAGACAAGAAGGACAGTGATGAAAAGGCGAGGGATATTAAAGATGCAAATTAAAAGTATATAAACAAATCTAATAAAGCAAAATAGAAGAAGTGAAACTTGGGAGATACATAACTGGTTTAAAAGTGAAAAAAATTAGAAAGCTGAAAAAGGCAGGATTCAAACTGGAAAGTTGAAAACAATTAGTAGTATTTGATGAAAAATGTTACCTCCGCTATTTAAGGCACCAAAAATTAAAGGGATACTAATAAAATGCGATTTCGATAGAAGGTATGCCACCACAAATTTATTTTCCATCTATTTTTTTTGGTTTGTTGATTGCTTTTTTTTATCTTTCTGGTAATGCTCTAAAGAAAAAAAAGTAAATCAAACTTTTGCAGCGGAAAACAAAAACTATAAAAGAGAATCATGAGGTCTTTTTAATTCCACAAAAATGAGGGAAAAAGTAAATCGACAATCGAAATGTTCGCACATGTATTTGCGTTTGCATATAGATTTCTTTGTAAGACAAAGGGGGAAAATCGTTTTTAAGAAAATCATACTCTTTACAGTAATATATCTGCAAAAAAATAGAATTATTGCATGATTTACACACAAGCTTTGTGTGCGTATTGCCGTCCTTTATAATGAAGGCGTATGGAATCACCTTAAGGCAAAGGCACTGTAAAGGGTATATTTTAGCAGTCCAACGCTCAAGTATAATCATTTTAAATGGATTCGTGCTTAATAACAATTGCAATTTTACACATCTATTACAAAGAGATTGTCGAAGAATGTTTGCCACAATTTATTTTTCTATTCAATTTTTGTTGATTTTTACTTGGTTTTTAATGTTTTTAATGTTTCTTAGCTTTTTAATTAATAACGCATAAAGTCAAAGAAACAAGTTTTAACGGAGGAAATTTAACAAAATTACGCAGAAAAAAAGCTTTAAATCAAATGCATTTTTTATTAAATTTTTGTTATTAAATCTATAACTATTCCTTCTTCATAATTTTGCTTTGCCTCGAAACTCGATTAGAGCGGATATTAAGCGATTCTGAGCTTGTACTACGTCTTGTATAAGGCGGTGGTGTAGCATCATCAATATCCAAACCACCTAAATCAAAAATAGCTTCTCGATGATGATTAGTTTCAGCCAACGGATCCCATGGCTTTTCTGAGCGCTTAGATATCCAAATGCGGAAGAGAATGTAAATAAGAAATGCTAGCAGCAGAGACACAACTGGAACGACTATAGCAATAATTATAATCTGCGTTTTCTTTAATCCGCCACTACCAGAGTTGTTCGGTTCATTGCTGATTTGATCTAAGCCGTCTTTACTATTATCCGTGCTCTCTGTCGATAAGCTCTTGTTTGTTTCTTTAGCCGATATATCACTGCCGTTTGAATCCGTTGTTTCTGTAAAAATGCTGCTGCTGCCATCATCTTCTTTTCTGCTGTTATCAGTGGCCGACGTATTTGCACTGTCATCATCTTTTTTATTATTGTCAATGGCCGTTTCTCGCGCATAGACATCTCCTGTTAACACTGTCTTATCGGTAATTATATCTGGCCCTGGAAAATTATTGGAAAAAATGGCTGTCCCTTGCTCCGTCGTAGGTTTATAGTTGACCATGACGTCAATCGGATATCCCAAAACGCTGGTAGCAAACTGGTCTAAACCCCAAAGCTCAATAAAGTATGTATAAACCAGCGTACCACCTTTGCAGAGAGAGGGGCCATTTGCTACTGTAAAGCTATGAACCGCGACAAGGCTAATAATGCCATCATCTCCTTGCATGTATATTGTGCCATAGGGAACTGCGCATGAGGGATTGTATATAGACGAGGTGGTTAGATTAGTGCAAGCAATCATCAAATCGTTGGCCGCAGCCAGGCCGGAATAGTACACGCATTCTTTGGGTTTGTCTGGCATAGCTGCTGAAGCATTATCGTTCCATTTACCAGTTGAAGGGTTAATAGTTCTACGGACATAAGTGTTGTTATTGGCCATAAACATATCAGCAATAACATATGTTTTATACGTATCCTTTGTATCCTTGTTAAATTCAATCACTGCAATATTATTCTCGAGGGTAGTAGGATTGAAATTGGGGTGCAGATGGATATCAGAGGGATCCAACGGGACTACCAAAGGTGTGGACGAGCCATCTTGCAGATAAATCTCGTATTTAACAGACCTATCGATAGATGTTCCAGCGGTAAAATCAAAGCATGTGGCAGCGATAAACCCGGCTTTCATGCTAATAAGACCCACTTCGCAGCTAGTCTGCTTAGAGTTCTTGAATAGTAAGCCACCACGGACATCAACTAACTTTGAAGCCGGAATTTCACGACGACTAAGCGTGTTGTTAGATGCTGAATAAGCGGCAACAATTGATAGGTAGATCAAACCAGATGCTATAAACTCAATTAACATTTTCTGTGTTTGGTTTAATTCGGAAAATAAAAAAAAATAGACAAGAAGGGCAATGATGAAAAGGTGAGGGATATTAAATGCAAATTAAAAAATATAAACAAATCTAATAAAACAAAATAGAAGTGTTGTTTGGAAGATAAATAAAAGTGAAAAAGTGAAAAAGAAAAATTAGAAAATTGAATAAAGCATAATTCAAAACAGAAGAATGCAAAAAAAAATTATACAATATAAAACCAGCTTTGTTGGATGACAAATGTTATTTCCGCTATTTAAAGTGCCAAAAAAGCAAGAGATTTTAATAATGTGGTTGTCATATAAACCATGTCATAAAAAACGAATTCTTTCATTTATTTTTGGTTCGTTTTAATCGCGTCCAAATTTTTCGTAAATACCCCAAAGAAAAATAGACAAACCTTTGTAAAGAACTGGAAAGAAATGCAAAAAAAAAATTTTGACACAGATTTACAATATAAAACAAGCATTAAACAGGTTTTAAAAAGAGGTGCAATTAAGCAATTCAAATTCGGACTCACCCTTGTTTCCATCTCACTCTTGTTTTGTTTCTCTTCAATTTTAAAAGTGTAATAATAAACTTTTAAATACAACATGCAGCCAGCTGTGCACTTTTCTGCCAGAAAAAAATTAAAAAAAAAGACTCGAAATTTTTTTTTTTTCATTTTTACCGAAAAAGAATTAAAAAGTAAGCTTTAAATTATATGTTTTATCTATAATTTTTTATTGCAATTGGACCATCTAAATTTAGACTGGTTCGTATTAATACTTTTTTATAGACGTATTTTCTTTGTAGAAAAAAAAAACCACCAAAATATATTCGCCAGATTATAAAATTATTCTGCTAAACTTGGTGTCGCTGCTACTTTTTTTTGCATACAAGGGTCGTGCGCATAATAAAGTTGCATTATTTTTTTTAAAATAAATGTCATCAAAAATAAAAGGAATTCGTTAAATGTACTTTTTAGTAAATATATAGCTAAAAAATTGGATCAATGATTATTCCTTCTTTATAATGCTGCTTTGCCTTGAAACTCGGTTAGAGCCGATATTAAGGGAATCGGAGCTTCTGCTGTTTCTTGAATAGGGCGGCGGCGTAACAGCGTCGATATCTAGACCACCCAGGTCGAAAATAGCTTCTCTATGCTGGTTAGCCTCAGCAAAAGGATCCCAAGGCTTTTCAGACTTTTTGGATTTCCAAAGACGGTAAAGAATAAAAGCAACCAAAATTAACAGCACACCCACGACTGAAACAACGACGCCGATAATTATACTCTGGGTTCTGTTCAGTCCGCCATTCCCCGAATTTGCCTGCTGATTGGCTATTTTATCTGTAGATTCCTTACTGACGCTACCCATGCTTTCGGACATGACGCTTTTAATGTCTGGTGCTACCATTTCAGCTCCGCTGGGATACTGGCTATTATTCGATTTATTATTCTGATTATCGTCTGACGCTGAACCATTCTGTGATTCTCCGTTATTTTCGTTGTTTGAATTGTTGTTATCAGAACTGTTGCCGTTATTGTTATTCTCGTTATTGCTGTCGTTGCTATTAGTCGCAGATGAATTTGACGAGTTGCTTGCAGAATCTGGTTTGGGAGTAGCAACAACAGGTGGATTCGCATTACCGTCGCTTTTATTATTGTCGACCACAGGTTCCTTTGCATAAACATCGCCAGAAATCACTGACCTGCCAGTCATGTCAACTTTATCCGCCGGATTGTTTGTATAAAGCGATGTTCCTGGCAGAGTTCCAGGTCCATAGTTGATCATGACGTCAATCGGATATCCCAATACGCTCGTAGCAAATTCACCCAAAAACCAAAGCTCTGTATGATATGTAAATGAAGTAACACTATCTTGACAAAGAGAATTGCCATCTACCACTGTAAAGGTATGCAACCCAATAAGAGCAATCAATCCGTCGTTTCCTTCGGTGTACAGGGTGCCATAGGGGACTTTGCACGAAGGGTTGTACATAGATGTGGTGAGAGCTGGAGTGCAAGAAAACTGGTCTTGGTTGCTTGTGTACATCCCGTTGTATTGTCCGCATTTAGTGCGATCGCCAAATAGATCTGTAGTTATAATGTTGTTCCATTGGCCGGTAGACGTGTCGATAGTTCTGCGGACATACGCGCTGTTGCCAATCAAAAACGTATCAGAAATAATATAGGCCTTATACGTATCCTTCGTATCCTTGTTAAATTCAATCACCGCAAGGTTGTTTTCAAGCGTGCTAGGTTTATAGTTCGGATGCAAATGGATATCGGAGGGATCCAGGGGAACTACTAGAGGCTTGGTTGTGCCATCTTGCAGATAAACCTCGTATTTGACAGACCTATCGATAAAAGTCCCCGAAGTATAGTCAAAACAGCTTGCTGCAATATATCCTGCCTTCATGCTGATAAGACCCACTTCGCAGCTAGTCTGCTTAGAGTTCTTGAATAGCAAGCCACCACGGACATTTGCCAACTTGGAATACGCAATATTACGACGGCCAAGCGTGTTGTTAGATGCTGGATAAACCGCAACCAACGACAGATAGAGCAAAGCAGATACAATGCACTTGGTCAGCATTGCAAGATATTGTTAATTAAAAAAATAGGGCGGTGGTCAAAATTTGGAGAAATAAAATTTTGACAAAAGGAGAAAAAAATACTATGTAAAATTTAAGAGCATAAATGGTTTAAAGGAAGAAAATGGATGATAGGGTATTTCGAAAAAAAGGAAGAAAAAGAGGAATAAAAATCGTTATCGAAAAGAGGGCTACAATGAAGTGGAAACAAAAATATAATACAAATGTTGTTTCACAATTGATAAAAGGGCATATACAAAAAAAACCATTATGAGAGATTTTCACAAATAAACCCCCGTCAAATATCCTAACTATTTTTTTTTCCATTTAACCAGGTCAATTTTATCTATAATGAAGTATATTTTGGTGGTATCGATTGCAGAACGAAAAGGTGTACAAAATAAATTTGGCAATTTTGTGCATATGCAAAAATATGCAGTAGATACATTTGTTATTTAAATCTAATTGGATAATCCGCAGTCCCGTGCTTTTTTGCTGCTTTTTTAGTATGTTTCTATTTGTCAATTGTTTTCAAAGTAAAAAAATAGTACGTTATAAATTGGAATTAGAAATCATGTTTTTTAAAATAAATAAGGATGCAAAGATTAACGGGGTACATAAAAATAGGGCTCTTTTTTTAGTTGTTTGAATGACGGAAAAATTTTTTTTAGCAAATTTGTGACATAAAATGTTTATTTATTTATGCTCCAAAGAAATGCAAACTGGTCAATCTCTCCAGCTCACGCTTTTTTACATTCGGCTTTTTTTCTGTAATGCTGAACAAAAGCAACAATTTTTCTAATAATTGCGGTCAATTTCGTGCATTTCTTTTGTTGTGGTGGGAATTGATAAAAAAATATTAAGAAAACCCATAAATAGAAGCTCGAAAACCAGACTGATCAGCAACCGACGGATTCAATTGAACTCCGAGACGGAATTTCAATAAAAAAAAAGATAAAACAAAACAGGACTGAGATGTGCGTATCTGCTTTATGGAAGAATGCAAACAATCCTCACAAAGCAACAGCATGTACCCTTTTCTGAAGCAGAAATGTTTTAATGTAAAATCGGAGAGGCAGAAACACTTTTTTTTGGAAATGGAAACAAGTAAAAAAAATGCAATTAGAACGTTAAAAGAAAAATAAAAAATTAAAAGGCGAAAAAGCAAAATAAAAAACATGCTAAAACATTTGCAAAGACATGATAAAGAAAAAGAAATCTTTGTTTTTTTTTATCTACTTTAGCTTGAGACCCTGGTCTAACACGCCCAACTGGCGTATGTCTTCCGACTGCTTTAGGCTTACAGATCTCATTGACGGCCCTCTTCTCTGGGATCTAGAGTACGGGTGGTGAGGGTTGGTCGATCGGTACGAAGAAGAAGCATGCCGAAATTGCGGTGGTGGTGGATGCGCCCTGTCTGCAGCCGAGGCGGCCAGAAGAGACAGCGAGTCGCCGTCAAAGCCTCTGGGCATGGACTGACGAGGCGTCGGCATCGGGCTGGGAAGCAATGACGAAGTACGCGAGGATGCAGAGACAGGTGCATTGAAAATTCCCAGTCCGCCAGGAACACACGAGTGCCGAGCCACCGCTGACGACGAGGTTGTTGACGATGGAGGCGGCGAGTCGCTCTGGAGATTGGCCGATATAGATGGCAGCCGGCGTGGTCCCTCTTTGACATCGCGGCTGATTCCAGCCAAGCTGATGTTGGGCGCGGCATCGGCAAAGTCAGAGGACAGGTGTTGTGCATTTATGGGCGACAGAAGCAGCGGCAGCTTTGGGCCGGCTGCACCAGAGGCATACGAGCTGCTGACCATGACTGCGGCTGTGGTCACAGAACGCATGTTGTTGGATCTGCGCGCAGACATGCTTGACAGGCCCAGTGGGCCACCAAGCCCCAGATACTTTGCACCGCGCGAGCCGCTGCCAGAGTTGGACTTGGAGTTAGAGTTAAACACTGGCACAGCTGTGTTGGGCATAGGTGGCAGGTCAGGGACTTCGTCGATGGCTGCTGTCGCCATCTTTCCATCGCCGTGACTGCTGGCGCTGCTGCTGCTGCTGCTTCTGGTTCCGTGGTCCGCCGCCAATGACCTGCGCTCAGCAGATAGTGGAGCCTGCTGCATGTCTGTGGCCTCAGAGACAATTGCTTGCGCATGTGGCCCGATTGACAGCATGGAATTGCTCACAGCAGTGCCAACTGCAGCTGATGGACGCGTGACAGATGAAGCTGGTGCAGACGATGACGACGTCGACAGACCAAGAGGCCTTTCGTACAAAGCGTTAGAGCCGCGAGATAGCCGCATTCGTCCTTCGCTGCTCCCGCTAAAGCTGTTGCTAGTTGGTCTTGTGCCAGAGCTCGAAGGCGCGCTCAGCGGCAACACTCTGTGCTGCGGCGTCTCTTGCTCGGGCGCTGGCCGCGAAGTCATCAAAGATGAGGGAGTGGGGATGTCGGTGTCCATGACCAAAGATTGCACACGTGCCTTGTGCAAGCCAGCTGAGATGGCATCAACCGCAGCTGCTGCCGAGGCGGCTGCTGCTTTGGCTGCGTTGTCGCTTAAAGTCGTCGCCGAAATTGAGGGCATGCGAAGGTGCTCGGATGGGGATGATGGTCGACGCCGCATGTGGGGAGGCTGCTGCGGTTGTTGCTGCTGCTGTTGCTGCTGATAATGATGATGGAGAGAAAGAGGGTGATGGCGACTTTGCTGCGGATAGGGGTTCGCAGAAGCGGGTGAACTGTGCATACCCGGATGATTCATATTGCTAATATCCATCGCCATGCCTGAATATGGATGGGCGCTTCTGGGATGCATGTCAACCATTGTGTCGCGACGCCCTTCTAAGCCCGAACCCATGTCCATGTCCATGTCCATGCCTATGCCAATGCCAATGCCCATACCATTGTTGCCGCCTCCGCTGCTGCTGACAATGCTACTGCTGCCGCTGCGGTTGCCACCCATTGCTTCTTCATAAGCCTGAAGATTCGCAGGGTCTGCAGTCGCAGGCCCCATGTAGTCGGGCTCATTAGACATCCCGTTATGGTTGATCGAGTGGCTGGCTCCATACATCGACTCAGGCGACATGTCAGGATACAGATTAGGAGGCACCACTAGACGCGGGAAATTGGGATCCGTCGTAGGTGTCAATAGTCTGCGCATCGCATGGTCCTCCTTGGAATAATACGCGATAATGTGCAGCTTTTTGCCATCCGTTGTGCGAATAGACAGCGCCTTTTTAAGCATTCCGTTCTCCTTTGGAAATCCATATTGCACCTGTGTCGAACCTGCCTTTGTGGGACCGCCGATAAAATGGCCATAGCGCGCAATTCCCATCGGAAAGGGCTGTCCGTTTGCGGGCATTCCCTGGATATTCATAGGCATGCTGAATCCAGGCATCGCATGGTATGACGGGTGCCGCTGAGCTCTTCGACGGCCCTCCCATTCGTGGTATGTGAGAAAACACCCTTGCACGCGCGATGGTGACCAGCTGCGGCCATCGGTCCACCGTTTCATGCCGCTCTCAGCTTCCTCCCAAACAAAAACTGAGCCAGACCTGATTGCAGCGCGCTCGTCGTCGCTTAACCTCCGTGGAACTCTCTGCTTGTATCCGAGTCGGCAAGCCTCAAATAGGGCAAGTGCATCTTCTGAGGTGCTAACAAAGCCATAGTATGTCTCCATTCGTGTGTTGCTCATCGTAAGCATTAACGACAAGTATTGTAAATATATGTAAAACTCGTTGTATAAGAATAGAAAAGAAGGAGATGGCACTCGCTTTGTAATAATATACTGATGCAAATAAAGAACTATATGGTAAGAATCAAATAAAAGTACTGACACTAAGGGGAAAAAACCATATAAACAAATGGATATGTATCAATAATGTATTAGTAGGCTGTAAAAGAAACATAAAAGAATACATAAAACTTTATTTGTATTGTATTTGTTGTTGACAAACACGACGCGTTAATAAATAAATGAAAAATAAATAAATAAATTTAAAAGATAGATACAGACAGAGATACGGGCACAGACACAGACACAATGAAACTTTTTTAGTGAACAAAAGGGGAAATAAAAGGACTAGGCACTATAGATGAGATGACAATTATGCATGCAAATATGGGCAAAAAAAGACATTAACAGAGTAAAAATAAAATTATAGAGCATACAAGGGAAAAAAAAAGACCAAACCTAAGAATTGACTTTTTTTTCAAACTGAAAAGAAATATAAGAGATGGTAAAGGGGATAAAAGGGAAGAAAGGGAGAAATCACAACGAATAAATAAATAAATAAATAAATGGACAGCATCAATTATAGAATAGGATACAAAACGAAATAAAAAATTGTGATGCTGTATGACATGTGTATCATTAACAGGAAAAGAAATTACCTGCTGAATGTTTAAAAAAAAAACAAACCAAATCTGAGCGCGTGCTGTATATTATTTTTTTTCGCTTTCCGCAGGAAATAAACAAAATACGAAAGATAAATATAGGGATTGTAGGGAGCAAGGCAGAAACAAAAGAAAAAGAATAAATACAGGAGATGAGGGATTAATTTCCAATCGAAAATCACACAGTATAAAAATAATAATTAGGGAATTCTGCAGTGGTCACTTTAAAGTCGTGAACAAGAATAAAAAAAATAATAAGTGGAATTGTTTCCCGTTTTACGCTTATTTTTCCTTTCATCTGTGGAAAATTGCAACATATGCGGCATTTAAAATAGATAAAAAACCGAACAGCAGATGACCGATTGGCTATTTTTGCGTTCTTGTGCGTTTTGGAGCATGTGCATAAAAGATGTCAAGTGAATGGAACAGAGAAGGCAGGTGAAAAAAGGGGAGGAAAATTTTCCTTTTTTTTTACACGACAAACTATCGATAGAACAATTGAATAAGGTATAAGAGCGTCACAAAGTACTGCATACAAAAGCAGCAGAGAATTTAAATATGCATGCAGAAACAAGCTAAAAAATATAAGGCCAGCAAGTGCAATGCCAGAGTACTGCGATAGTGTGCAGATGTTTAGAAATAAAAAACATGGCAACAGGTCCTTTTTTGAAAAATTATTTAATTGTCTTTTTGCACGCAGTAATATACTTTTGAGAAAAAGCAGTAGAGGAAAAATATATAAAAAAGAAACTGCCAAAAACAGTAGGCATTGTTTATTATAATTTTTTTTGGAGAAGACGTAACAAACAAAAACAAAACAACAAAAATTTTTTATGGTTTGGACAATGAGCGCCGGTGGAGAAGAGGACGATGAAAAAACCGGCAAGTGGCTTACGTTTTATTAAAAAAAAAGCTTTTGTCAAAGTGGAGAAGAACAGTGAATGGTGATAAAGATTAGACAAAGCAGACCACTAGTATCAATGAATAGAAATAAAAATAATGTGAGGAATGTCAGACTAATAGGCTCAAGATTCAATATAAAAAAAAGTAAGAAAAGCAGTATAAAAAAGACGGTTAATTCGTAATTATTAAGTTATAGAGCAAATATTTTTAGAGCATTTGAAAGAAAAAAGTCTGAAATATTAGAAAAGAATAAAGAAAAAAAAATAATCAAGCGATGAGTGCTATTTTTTGAGAAAAAAAAATTATATTCCTGGCATTGCACAACGTTGCCAAATGGTATCCTTTATAACCAAGGAATATAGCATTAACAATTGAAATAAAAAAAAGCACATGCTAGCATTGCAATAGAAAACAATCAAAGAAAAAATAAACAGTGCGACATTTTAGGCAGATACTAATAATAGCTGTCGATAGCATTTACTATATTTTCTTATTTTGAATCTGAATGTGTGCTTGCGCCTGTACCTGTGTCTGCGTCTGTGTCTGTGCCTGTGTTGGGAAAAGGCTTTCTTTTGAAATAAAATTGAAAAAAAAACAATGGCTTTTTAATATATTCCGTAATTGCTTACCTTGGTTATTTCAATACGACTGATAAATTTATTTTTTTTTTCGTTGTTTCGATTCTTGTTTCTTTCAAGTGCAACGATAGGAAAACAAGCGAAATTTGCCCGAAAATAAAAAATGAGAATGCCAATACAAAAGCACTATCTCTAGTCTGACTAACAAAAATGTTTGGTCTATTTGCTTAGAAGAAAAAAAGGAAAACAAAGTGGCGCAGTACAAGAAGAGAAGAGAAGAGGAGAAAAAGTTTAAAAAAAGAAACGATGCTAGAACCAGGAATATAGACTAGATTAAAATAGCATATAAAAATTTGTTTATCTTTTCTTTTTTTTGCTTTATCTGTGTATAGCAAATATAAAGTATCGACAAAATAAAAATAGAAAAAAGTATTGGTATAGACTATAACAAAAAAAACTGTGAAATGCAATAAAAAAAATGGATGAAGCAATCAGTTTAAGGTAAGTTTTTTAATATCAGGTCAAAAAAAGTCAGAGCGTTGACAATTCACCGCTTGATAAAGTTAAGGGAGAGGACAAAAGAAAAAAGGTACAAATGGGTCTTTTGTTTTCTGTGCCTCCTCAGACCAAGAATAATGCGTCGCTGCAGATAATTTTTTTCCCTTGCTTTGCGACAAAAGAAAAAAGTAGGAGGAAGCGAGCAGATGGCTTAGCTTCTATGTATGTTGAATAGAATAAATATAAAGGAAATTTCCAAGCTCGTATTGTTGTAAATAATTGTTGAGCACAGACGTATGCGTGCGTTTGTAAGTGTAAATGCGCTGATTGGAGTGGATGTAATTAAGCGATTTAGGAATTAAACGATGAAGAGTGGATATAGCAAATTCTTCATTTAAATATAAAAAAGAAATGGATAATGTGGAAAGAAAGAATGAAAAAAGAAATGAAAAGAGAAAAAGGTATAATAATAGAAATTAGGGATGAGTAGGGTTTTAATTTCCTTAATTTCCTTCTTCCGCTGCTGTTGCTGCTGTTGCTGCTGTGTTTTTTTTTGAGGCGAGTGAGTGAACTGGATGGCTAAAAGCGTGACCTTGGCCTTTTTTCTCTAATAAAAATTAATACACACGAGGTATAAAGACTTTATCTCTTGTGGCTAGTAAACGATAACAAAAAAAAAAGAAAGAGAGGGTTTTCTGTATGTGTATTCCGCGTGCGATAAATAGGCAAATAACAGTAAAAGAGAAATGGTATTAGGAATCAATAGACTATCGGAAAACAAAGTAGTTTTTCTGTAACGAATAAGAAATAAAAAAATAATATATCAATGGATGACTCTATTATCAATGGCTGCATAGAGTAATGCGATTAATAAACTAATATCAGGTACCAATAGACGGAAAAAAAACAACTGTATATAAATATTTAAACCACAAGGTGTATAGTGCAAAAAATAGCAAAATAGGAAGTGTTATTATTAATGTTGATGATGCAAGTGTAGATATTAACTGATAAAGCAAGCTAAAGAAAAAGAGAACAGGATAAAAATAGGAAAGAGGAGGAGATGCGAATAAAAAAGAGAGGACCCTGGCCTTGGAATTATTTTACTTGACAGTTTTTGATAGATACAGAATTAATGCCTGCAACTATAAAAAAGGGGGAGAGATTTGCAGGTGCAGCAAGCAAGCAAAAAGAAAACAGGACACGTTTTTTAGAAACAGAGATGTGTACTATTGCGTATGCATCTGTTTTTTTCTCTGTTTAGCTTGATTTACCAAAAAGAGAAATACACGTTAAAAAATTTTAACCACACCAGTTTTCCTTTTCTTATTCGCTCTTTTTTACTTGTATTTATCCACTTTAAAAGACAAACGAAGAGAAGTTGTTTGGGTAGACGATTGTAAAAAATTTCTTATTTAGGAAGACAAGCAAGGCTAAATTTAGGCTTGGTTTTTTTCCTTTACTTATTTGCATCTGTTTATTTGCCTCTATGTAAGTGCTTGCAAATCCTTCTTTATATGTCGTCCTTATTGTAGACTATGATGCTGCACTTTTGTCTTTTTATTGTCAATCGAGTCAGTCTTTTTTGTGATTGTCATTCCTTGATTTGCTAAAACAAAGGAAAAGAGAAGAAAAGAAAAGAAAAAGAATTGTGTTTTTGAGTTCCCGAGTTTATTTTTTGGGTTCAAGTCATCCTGTTATTTTCATTTTGTTTGTAAAAAAAATAAACTTTCACAATGCCACACAAAGAAACTGTCTTTTTTAAATCCTGTTTTTGTAGAAGGTATTTTTTCATGTAAATTCATTCGTCCTTATCAATGACAAATATTTTACAAAGCAATGTTTTTAATACTTCTTTAAAGCAAATGCAGCGTAAATCCTGCCTTCCGGTTTATTTCATATATGGTTTTTTTGCAAGCCTAAACGACTAAAAATGCGCCAGTTGCTTTGTTGCGTCACTGGGTTTTGCGAATCTTCTCAGCTTTTTTTTCGACCAGTGTGACTACATGTATGAGAGAAACAAAGACCAACAAGGCTAAAGGGGGAATGAAGGCCAAAGGCTAAGAAAAACAGTATGCTTAATTTCCTTTCAGTTGCATGTGAGTGAGTGCAAGCATGCATTGTGCTTTTTAAATTTTTTGTTTTTAAAAACACAATGCTTTTTCGGGCAGAAGAATGTGGGTGAATCGGGTAGAGCGAGATATACAGGGAGCTCCACGCTTACATTAACAACAATGATGCCCTATTCTCTGAATTGGTCTCCGAGTTGGGCTCTGCGAGATAGCGCAAACACATATGAATCAAAAAATAAAATAGGCAACTGTTGCAGAGAACAATGTGTGTATATATATGTGCGTGTTGGTCAAACTAAAAATGAAAGAAGAAAGGCTGTGGTTAGAGCTTTGCAAGAAGCTTTTTCTGAGCGCCAGTCGCCTTTTTGCTGCCTGGCGCATACCTGACCCAGCGGTTTACGGGCTGGTAGATGTATGATTCGTCTATTTCATCGACAGACCTGGTTCCAGAGAGCATCATGGTCAGCTCCAGCTCCTTCTGCAGGATGTCCAGCGCATGGTACGCGCCCTCCTCACCCTTATAAGCGAGCCCCCACAGAATGGGTCTAGCAACAAACACAGCGCGAGCCCCCAAAGCCAGCGCCTTGAATATGTCGGACCCGCGACGAATACCACCGTCCATGTACACCTCGATCTTGTCGCCAGCAGCGTCGACCACCTGCGGCAGCGCATCGATGGTCGAAAGCGCACCATCGAGCTGTCTGCCGCCATGATTGGACACGATGACACCAGCGCAGCCATGGGCAATGGCCAGCTGCGTGTCCTCAGCAGTCATTATGCCCTTGACTATAATCGGCAGCTTCGTGATGGACTTTAACCATGAAATGCCGTTTTCCCACGACAGTGACTGGTCGCCATTGGCTCCAAACGTAGCGCCAAACGTCTCCTTCTTGCT
Source organism: Coemansia asiatica (assembly GCA_027478445.1). NCBI lineage: Eukaryota > Fungi > Kickxellomycota > Kickxellomycetes > Kickxellales > Kickxellaceae > Coemansia > Coemansia asiatica. The sequence continues at coordinate 37,644 of JANBOH010000042.1, forward strand.
CCACGCCAGATCCGGCGTGTACCCACCGGCAGAGTTGGCTACCTCGGGGCCCATAAAATTTTCCAGCCGGAGATGCGGCGGCGGATTGAACCGGTTCCTGGCATCACAGAGCCGCTTGCCCAGAACCGGTGCGTCCACAGTAAGCACCAATGCCGAGAACCCGGCCTTTTCAGCGCGCCTTACTATTTCCTCAGACACGGACCTGTCGCGATAAACGTACAGCTGCATCCAGTACTGTGCGTCCTTGCTTCCCTGCGCAATGACCTTTTCCATTGACGTGGTCGAGTAGGTCGACAGGATCATGATGCTTCCGTGCTTGGACGCAGCGCGCGACGTAGCTGCTTCTCCCTCGGCATGGGCAAGCTTGTGCAGAGCACAGGGCGCGACTCCCAGTGGCGTACGAACTGGTTTGCCTAGAACAGAGGTTTGTGTGGTTATCTTGGACACGTCGCGCAGCATCCGGGGATGCAGACGGTAGTTGTCAAAGGCATTGGCGTTGTCGAATTTGGTCTGCTCGTCATGGGCTCCAGAGTCGTAGTAGCCCCAGGCGCCGCTTGGCATCACGTTCTTGGCAACTGCCTCAAGGTCTTTGATACACACTGCCTCGTTGGTATGGCTCATCATGGTTATCCGAAATCAACAATAAAAGTTAATGATTATTCAAAAATGAAAAATAAAAAATAAGGAACTGTGGTTTGGAAAATGGAAAAAAAAGCTAAAGCCTTAAAGAGGACTTATAATATTTTTGGTTCTGAGATTTTTTTCACGAACAGTTTGATAAATTCAAGCTTAGTTTATCTCGCTCTTTTTATTTCTTGTCATCTATCAATACTCTGTTGACCGTGTGAATGCCTTTTTTCGTTGCTTTTTTTGTGGAGTTCTTGAATGTTAGCTTGCACTCCATGCATGCGCAGATTGTGTACTGGAGATCCGAAAAACATGTGGTTTTTATTTACTTTATTTACTTTTATGCTGCGTTTTCTCCGTTTTTTCTACACTGATTTAGATTGTAAGAAAAAAGTGTAAAAGAATATATAATCGGTAAGCATCATCAGTTTTTAATAAGGATTATCCAGTAAACGTTGGTAAAATATCCACCAGTGATGATCTTCCCTCTCCGTTTCCCGCTTTCCATCAGTTTGTTGAAAAGTAACTTGTTATTATTATACTTTCCCATTGGCTGTATTTTTTTAAATGTGAAAATTAAATTTGTAACTATTCAAAATTTTTAATTTATTTCTTTACCATAAATTACTTAGAAAACAAAAAATTATAGCCGGTCATCACTATATTGACTTTTCACTATTTGTCAATTTACCAAGCATAAACAACTTTGCCTGTATAATTCCCAACCTTGTTTCTCAAGCTTATTTTCTGTGTACATCCTTCGTCGCTGTAAAGAATTGGGTCTCCCTCTGCCCCGACGGCATTGCAAAAAATTGTTAGAACGTCATCCATAGTAAATGAAGGCGATACTGCGACTGGGAATGGGTTGCTCAGACCCTGTCTTGAAACATCATCAGCATAGTAACTAACATAAACGGTAGACATTTTTTAAAATTAATTAGCTGTTTATTAAAATTTTAATTAAAATAATCTGTTGATAGATAGTTTTTTGTTGTTATGAATTTTATAAAAAAAAAAACTAAATTCATAGAAAAAAATTTCACTTTTTATAGTTCTAAAATTTGCTTAGCTTTTTTTATTTACCTATGTTTTTCAATTTTATTTTTTCATATGAAGTACGTTAATTCAGCTCATACAGTTGTGTTTTTTTATTTTATATTTTCGTTTGAATTTACATTTTCATATTTTTTGGTAAATACTAAAAAACACCAAAAAATGCTTCAAAGAGGATAACTTACCTTTGTGCTCGAAAATAAAGACTTTATTATAAATTTTATTAAAGTATTTAATATTTTTTGTTTATAGACAATTTAATAGACAGGTTTTTTTTGCTTTTTTATTAAGTTCTTTTAATCGGCATTAAAGTCATGATTGTCCACTTTTTTAAGTAGATTTAACTTTTAAATTTATACTCTTATTTCACTGAAAAATGAAGTTAATAATTAACAGTTTCTGTTGTTGTTTCAGTTGTAGCTATACTTTTGGGATTTATATTTTATCTTATTTTCCATGCTTGAAAATCCAGGCAAGCCAAGGAAAAGTGGGATTCATTGGACAAGGCCACACAGCGTAGAAATGCTATTTTTGATCTAGGCGGCATTGATGATAGTACCATTCCTCTTCTTTATATAAGACAAAATGAAAACCCTACCTCGCTCAAAACCAATTCTATTATTTCTTCTAGAAAAATAGTATTTCTAAATGTGAAAAGCCGCAGTTTTTTTAAAAAAAAATAGATATATACTAAAAAGTTAAAAAAAACGATGTTGCAGCTCGTTTTTTTTAATTTTTTTTATAAGCTCATCTTTTTTATTATCAGAAAAGAGTAGCCATTGAAAGAAAAAGAATTTATATCTTGCGCTTTGAATAAAAAGCTTTAGATAAATTTGTTTGTATTAGATTTAATTATATTATGTACAAAAGAAAAAATTCTTTTTTATATAAAAGCAGCATAATATCCTGAATCATAAATCCATATCCAATTTGTTTTTTTTTATTCAAATAGAAAATTTCAAAGTCATGCATCAATGAGCAAAAAAATTCCAATGGTTTATAAAAAAATCTACAAAAAAAAACAAACGGCCATAAATAGTTGAAAGATTGTTTTACAAAGTATTTTTTGTCTATAGCTTGTTCAATTATTTTTTTTTTAAAAAAATTTTTTAGTTTAGCTTAAAAATGTCATTAAAGAAGCAATTAAATAACTTATATTACTTCTTTCGTTTGTGTTTGACTCCTTCCTTATTTTTGTTAGGACAAGTGCTAACAATTACTTCGATTGTATTTTTTGCTATGTGCGACAGCAAACTAGGTATCAGAGATTCAAAAATATATAATGGTCATAAAGTCTTTCATGGCTTAAAAATTTTACTTTGCCTGGCTAACTTGATATTCTTTTTCTGCTACTATAACCGGTTCTGTAATAAAAACTCATATGTTGGTGAGCGTATCCAGCATATATTGTGCGCTTTAATTGCTGGTTGTTTGATGGTTTTAGACCCAAATCTTGATGTTGTTGTTGAAGCTGCTTATAACGCGACTTATGAGAACCATGACGTGGCCAATATTACAATGATTTTGTTTTGTGTGGCATCTATTTTTATTTACTCATTTGTGATTGCAAGCCCTCCTGATTATTCAAGGAAAACAACTGGTGCGGTCAACCGACGCAGTGCCTGCCGACTCTAGCCCTTTGCAGGATGACACCAGGGCGTCACAAAGGCAAGAAGGGCGTAGCAATGATCAAGCAGATTAGAACCTGTTTGTGCCATCAGGAAATCAAGCTTGCAATCATGAACTGTTTTGATTTGGACACAGTTCGCAATTGCAATAAGTCAAGCCATTGAATAATTGTATACGTTGACACCAACCTCTTTATTTATATTTTACACTCTTATGTTTCTCTACCAAATTTTACTATTTAAACTGAGATTCCACGCCCCGACGAGGAGCAGAAACCTCAGATTTCTAATAAACTTCTTATTTACTACATACTTGTTACTCCTAGTATTTGTATGCTCTTCTCGTTTTATCCGTCAGTGCTGTTCACTGACCCACACGCAACACAGCCAAGGCATTAATCTCAAATCCAAAATTTCAAAAAATATAGTAAAATTTTACATACAGTTTAAACTGTACTGTAGCTAATCATGATAGCTGTTATTCAATTAAAAAATTATTTATTAAATTTATTATACCTTTATATAAAGTAAGAATTATGTTTATTAAAAATTATTCTGGCCGTCTATAAAATAATACTATTGTCATCTTTAATTGGAATTTTCATCATTGTTCTCTTCAATTGGATATTCATCATTGCGACTAGTATTATCTCGCTCATTAGATGATGACTTATTAATTCCTGGCATGTAAAGAAGCCCCCGAGTTATTGCAAAAACAGATACAATTATAGAGCTTAGTGCCGGCCCAAAACACACTGTACTTCTAGTGTATGAGTCATCAGTAATACCTTGAAAAACTACATAGTTACGCATTTTCATGTTTTCTACAGTTCTGCTTTTGCCAATATGCTTTTTTAAAGTTGCCATGGTAAATATATTGTCAGAAATAGGGTCAATACATTCCCACAAGGCCAGCAGTCACCAATACTGCATAAATTTGTAGCAGGTCTCTATGTCAGCTTTTTTTTCTTTTTTTTAAAGATTTGAATAATAATAGATATCTTAAAGAGAGCAAACCCATGCACCCCATTAAAATAATACGTACTATGGTATGAAAGGTTCTTGCCTAAATATTGCCATTCCAAAACTTGTCATCATAAAATGTATAAAATATCAAAGTAGCTATTAGAAATCCAACAGACAAAAAGAACCCAACAAATGCAAATTTAAGTTTGTGTATGTATTTCATTGGCAAGTAATAAAACAAATAGTAAATTTATTGTGTTTAATAAAAAAAAGTATCTTTTTGCAGGGCAACAAGGAAAATGTAGGGTTTGTATAAATGCTTAAATAATTTGCGTTTAGAAAAGCCAAGTTAAAAATCCCGACAAGACATTAACAAGTTTGCGGATACACACTATGGCTGCTTATTTTGCTTTTGTTTAGCTTAATCAAATAAATATACTATAAATGGAAACTGTGCATTTATTTTTATAACAAACTGTCAGTCCAAAGCAATTGTTTTTATTTTTTTTACTAAATGCATCTAAGCTTGTTCAAAAATGTTACCTAATAGTTAAGTTTGTTTTTGAGTAGTGGTTTTCAACAATGTATTAATAAAAATGGTGTCAAAAAGGACTAGAAGGAGAACATCCTGGAACGAGAAGTGGAGGCCATGGGCCACAGTGTTTTGGGGGAAACTAGGGACTATGCAGAAAGTGGGGTAAGGACGTCAATCCTGTCAAGCATCCTTGATCTGTGTGTCAGATCAATCAATCATGATGGCATGTTTACTCTGTAACACTAATGCTCTAACGTTCTAAATCTCTGAGTCTTTTTCGATTAACTTCACTTTGAAAGATGGTACTTTTACTCGATGTTGTGATGATGGAACTTGTATCAGAAGGGTCATGATAATGAGAATGTCCATTATTTGGGCATCTGGGGTGCCATGATTTATAGCTAGAACGTCCACTAATTGAGATAGAGGGACTACGAGAAGGTGATCTAGGGTGTCTACTACTAGAAGCTGATCTAGGGTGACCACTTCTAGAAGTTGATCTAGGGTGTCTACTACTAGAAGCTGATCTAGGGTGACCACTTCTAGAAGTTGATCTAGGGTGTCTACTTCCAGAAGTTGATCTAGAGTGACCACTAGAAGTTGATCTAGAGTAACTACTTCTGTTATTATGCTGATTCGAAGATGACTCATCATTCCCTGGTGGATAAATCACACCTAGAATCACTGTAAAAACAGAAACAATTATAGAAGCTATAGTTAGTCCAAAACATAATTGGCTTCTAGAGTACGAGTCATCAGTGATACCTTGAAGAACCACACTACTACCAGCTGGCATGCTTTCAGTTATTGTGCTTCTGCTAATATGCTTTTGTGTTGTAGCCATAGTGAATATATCATCAGAAATAGGATCATGCATCCCCACAAAGCAGGAAGCAAGTAATGCGGAAAAGATGTGTAGCAGGTCTTTATGTCTTCTAGGCTCTTCTTTTTTCCAAGTCATGAAAAGTAAAAAATATCTTAGAAGAAGCAGTCCCAAGCATCCCATTAAAATAATACGCACTATTATATGAAATGGTCTAGCCTTGAGATTAGTGTTCCAAAACTTGTCATCATAAGATGTAAGGAATATCAAATTGGCAATAATTAGACCAACAGACAAAAACATTCCTACAGCGGAAAACAAGGCTTTGTATTTATATTTCATGGTATAGCAATTAAATAAAAAATAAGTAAAAGTGTGTTTAATGTTTTTTTTTTTTAGTAAAACAGAGGAAAAAAAAGTGTTTCAATTGAAAATAATTTTTTTCTTCAAATAAAAACGCTTTCAAAGCAATCTTTTCTACTCATAAATCAATTGCTTTTTTTATCCTTATCCAGTTTTCATTCTTTTCTTCATAGACACGATTTTAATCAGAAAGGAAAAAAAATCCGATATTCCTTATTACAAAAAAAATTGTTTAATTAATCCGATATATTTCAGCCTTTTGTACTCTATCTATTTCAATTCCACGGTGTCGTTGACAAAGATAGCTCCTTCAGGTGCAATAATTGTGTCTGGAGATCTGTCGAATGTATCAACTGGTACAGAATCAACAATCTGCTCCGACAAACAAACAGCGCATGAAAAGGCACTAGGAAGACTAGCCACAAATCTGTCATAGTATCCTCTCCCATGGCCGCATCTGTTTCCATTGCGATCAAATGCGACTCCAGGAACAAGGACAAAATCCAAGACATTTGGGTCCGCAGGCTCTCGGTCTGTATCTGGTTCTGGAATGCCCCACTTATTTTTCTTTAGTCCAAAAAGATCGTCGCGTCCAGAAAGCCTTATCATATGCATTGTCTGCTTGTGACAACGAGGGACATAAACGGTTTTGCCCGAGTCGAGAGCATGTAAAAGCAAGTCTTTTGTTTGAAGCTCGGCTGTATCCATGCTAATGTATATGCTGATGTGCTGAGACGACTTATAAGCTTGATGCTCGATTATGTGTTGGGCCACCTGGGCCGATTGTTGTGCTAGTGCTTGCAAAGTTAGGCTGGAAAGCCTTTGATGCATTAGCTTACGTAACTGCTTTTTAGCAGCACTCACTGTTGTCGAAGCAGCAGTCGTCATATTGAAAAAAAAATAGAAAAACAAATGGAATTTAAAGAAATTGCTTTTGTTAGAAAAGGTCAGAGGAGAAAAAAAGTAGAATGATGACGAATACACAAATCATTCATTATTCTTTTGCTTTCAAAAATTATTATACTTTTACTTTTTCAATATATCATTTATACTTGCAATTTCACTTTCCACAATAATTAGCACATATGGCTATAGGCTCTATTGATGGACTTCACAATATGCCCGGCGTGCTAGGCGGCTATTTTGCCAAGGTGCAGCTGGGCAGCTGGATTCCAAATGACCTGATGTCCCAATTAAGCCGAGACCACAGGCACAGCTGGGTGCAAAGAAAGACAGCCGATGCTGTTGAAAGCAGCATCAGCAATAACAATGGTGCTGGTTCGCGTCTATGGCAGGCGCACTGCCGTGATTGTCTCTGTCGCCTTGAGCTAGCAGTATCCGTCGACGCCTGTACGGCGCAGAACGAGTGTGTGGACAAGGAGGGCCACCACATACACGCGCACTTGGCAAGGGAAAGCGAAACAAGCAGCGACCAAACCCTGGGACCCGAGGCAGCATGCCATGGTCGTGCAAGATGCTGCAAATGCGGGTTTACAGTAGACGTTAAGCTGCAGCCGCCGATCATCGAGCCCAGCATGTTCCGGGCTTTGGAAAACGCACGTATGATGGCTCACCAGCACCACCCGACACAGGGAGTACGCGGCTATGTGGCTACGACAAAGAGTCTATGTGCGCTTTCGCGCAACGCAGCCAATGGCGAGCGGCGACCAACAAAGACCACGAACGAAAAGGCACGATCGCTGCTCAAGTTCGACGCGCCTTGCAGTCATATTTTGGAGATTCTGGGCTTCGAGCTTGTGGGAGACGAGTTCCGCCCACCGGTTACTGGGGATCCCAAGACTCCGACTCTTGTGCTGCGCAGGCTTCGGCGCGCTAGCGAAGAGCTGAGCATTGTGACTGGGCGCGCTCAGCGACGTCTGCCTGAGAAGGAGCGGATTCCCAGCCATGCGATTGTTCCGGCTACTGACTCACTGGCAGCTATGCTGGGCTCTTCGTCCTATGCCCGCACCCTAGGCACCCTGGCTCTGTCGCTGGCATTTGCCAATAGCAATAGCAATAGCAACGGCAGTAGCAGCAGCAGCAAGGACTCAGTGCTCGAGTCTGCATACAGAACGCTTGGCGCGCCTGAAGACGCGGCTGATTCTTTGATCAGCTGGACTTACACGCGGCTTGCTGACGAGGACACATCCGAGGAGCCGCTTACCGGCCCATCAGCGCAGAAAAGATTCGATGCGATATCAGCAATATCAGCAGCGCGCGGTTCCGAGGAGCTGCAGACGCTGATTGAGGCCGAGAAGATGCGCGGCATGGTCACTACTGAGAGCGCGCAGCAGGCATGCAGAGCGGTCTTTGGGGACACAATAGAGCTCGAAGACATCGACTCTAATGTAATTCGCCAAGTGTTTTTAGCGCGCTTGGCAGAGGTTTCTTCGCAGAAAACGAAAGCCGAGCTTGCAAGTCACCTGTCAGTCTTGGCCTGTGCCAAGCGCGACCAGTCTTTGTGCGAGTATGCAGCTAGTGTCAAGGCCACAGTAGAGAGTACGCCAGAAGCCGAGAAGGTGCCCAAGATCGACACTTGGCTTCAGCTTCCTGTGGGTCTCAACAATATTGGAAACACTTGCTATCTCAACTGCATGCTGCAGTGTCTGTTTTCCATTGCGCCTATTCGGCATGCTGTGATGCGGTATGGCGACGGCGCTACGTGGAACGAAACGCTTGTTCTGGGACGGCGCGATAGTGGCCGCGCATTGACTGAGCTTGAGATTCGCCAGGCGCTGCGGTTCGTCCAGCTTTTGAAGCAGCTATTTGAATCTTTGGTCTCGCGTCGTCTTGAGGGCTGGTCGACGCTTGTCGAGCGACAGGGCAATTCTAATGCTGCTAGTGCTGGTGGTGGCCATCCGCTGGCAAACACGCATGCGCCACTGTCTGTTTCCCCTGACAGAGAGCTTGCCGATATGCTTTTGCGCTTTGGCGACGGGGCAAACGATAGCAGGGCGCTGAACCAGCAGCAGGACGTCGATGAATGCATGGCGCAGTGCGTCAGTCTACTTGTACATGCCCTGCCACTATCATCGCCAAAAAGGACTCAAGAACAAAATATAGGATTGTCAGAGAGTCAAAAGCAGCATAGAGACAGAGACGACGATGACGACGACGATAGTGATACTAGTGATAATAGTGGAGAAGATGGTGCTTGGATACACAGCTTGCTTGCTGGCCATCTCGAGATGTTGTCAACAGCTAAAAGCGACAAAAACCGCGTGTCTGAAGGAAATAGTATGGGCGAGAAGGAAAAGCCAACTGTGGACACCTTTCTCAATCTTAATCTGAACATTCCCACGCAGACAACCGATATAAATGACTGTATATCGGCGTTTTTTGAGCCATCGGTTATATCCAGCGACAGGATGTCTGTAGATGGCGCGTCTCCAAGCGATATTACCAGATTTACGCGGATCAAGGATGCGCCACCAGTGCTCTGCATGCAGATCCAGCGGGTTCAGTTTGACATGGCCACGATGAAAGCGTTCAAGATCAACTCGCACTTGCGGCTACGGCGACAACTGTCTCTGGCGCCGTTTACCGAGTTTGGAGATGCTTCTGACGCTGTCACCAGTAAGCGGCGAGAATTGCAGTGCCAGATTTCTAAGCTGGACGGATATCTGCAGACATTGCAGGTCCCTGTGCCAATGGAAGAAGGTGGTCCTGTATCTGTTGTTTCAGCGCTTGACCGGATCCGTGCATTTACCCAGGGAGTCGGCCGCTGGGCCGAAATGGATGCTGCAAAGCCTCTGCTGGAAGACTTGCCGCGGTCAGCAGCAGACATTGCTCATAGCGCGCAGATTATCAGCGAGCAGCTGCAGCCCATGTGCGAATCACTGGCTGCGGCTCGGGAAGAGTGGGGAAAAAGCAGAGAGGATTTGAAAAAGCAGCTGGACGAGGTCTATGACAATGTGCCTCAGGATGAAATGACTTATACGCTGCATGCTGTGTTTATCCACAGTGGCTCGACACCAGAGTTTGGCCACTACTGGGTGTACATACGGGACTACAACTGGCAAACAGGGCAGGAGCGCTGGCTCAAGTTTAACGATGCTATAGTCAATGTGGTTCCAGTTGAAGAGGTCCTGAGCGACTTGCCTAGCTCGGGCGAGGAGTTTTCCAACCCCTACTATTTAGTCTATGTCCGCACCCAAGACATAAGCAAGACTGTTGACATGGGCATCTGACCAAAAAAAAAAATATATAAATAATAGACATGAAAATCGCTGGGTTTTATTTTCTCATTTTCTCATTTTCTCATTTTCTATTTTTCCTTCTTTTTTTTCTGCATGCCAAGACATTTAATTCATCGTTCTGACAGTGTAAAGAAAATACTTGTTATGCAGTTTGTTTTTATTCTTTCTCTTCGACAAATGTATATTTGATAAGGAGCAACAAAAATAAAAGAATCCAAATGAACTTTTCGTATAAAAACGCAATACTTCCCTGCTCTCGAACAAAAAAAAAATAATTAACATTACCTTCCTTCTCGTTTTGTTTACTATATTGCACAATTATAATTGTTATATAGTCCATGGCATCCAGGTATTCTCTTGAAAACTCAACGGCCTACAGCGCATCGACAAATCACAAGCAGTCTTATGAAAAGTACATTATTGAGCCGCAACCCAGCCAACCCAAAAAGAGATGCAATAGGTTTTGTGCCAAACGTGGTGTACAAGTTTTTGGTGCTCTGATGCTATCTGGTGGAATCTACCCCTTGTACAGACGCATCCGTAGATGTCAGCAAAGACAGTATGGTGACAGCAGCGACAACAAGGACAAATGCTGATAATTGGGTAATTTTTTTATTGTTTTTTAAAGATTTTTAGTTTCTTTCCGCATTTTTTTGTTTCAAATACAGTCATGGCAACAAGTGTTCCAAAAAAATAAAAAAATCTAGTAAACTTAATATTATTCCACATTGTCAACAAAATCAAGTAAGATTATTTTTTCTTAGTCTAGAACACAGGGTATATACTAATATATATATATATATTATGTTTATTACTCATGTCTAATTACATGTATTATGTTTTTAATATATATGCCAATATGAAACACATGTGCCCATCCCCCACAAAATTATTTCAACATTTTTTATAAAATTTAAAAAAGTATATAAAAATTATTATAAAATGCTATCTTGTAGAGTTTTTTGTTCTCTATTCAATAATAGTATTATTTTTTTAATTATGACTATCTCTCACAATAAACAAATCTCTATCAAAGCCTTTCTTTATAAAGGCAAAGGTGTTAGGGAAACTGCCACAGCTCATAACGTCTTGCCATCTAGTGTCTCTAGGATTGCAAAGGAGGCTTTGATAGTTGTATCTAGCAGAAAAACTGGAGCTCCACCAAAGGTTACACCTCAGATGCAAGAAAGATTGTTCAATATGGTTATGCATGAAAACATCAAAACAGCAGCAGAAGCAGCTCAAATACTTTCTGAAGAATTTAATATTAAGGTATCATACAAAACAGTTGGTCACCTTTATAAGAAAGGTCTTAAGACTGGATATCCAAAGTCTAAGCTGGAACTTAAGTCTGATCACATTCAGAAAAGACTTGAGTTTGCAAGAATGTATTCTAGCTGGTTGGTTGATGATTGGAAGCAGGTTATCTGGTTTGACGAAACAAAGATAAGCATCTGCAGTTTAGATAGTAGGAAAGTTGTTTGGTTTTCAAAAGATTAGCCCAATCATCCTAAATGAATTGCTGGTAAACTTAAGTATGGTGGAGGAAAAGTATTACTTTGGGGTTGTTTCTCATCAAGGTGCTGGATTGGCCATCACGTTCCCCTGATCTCAATCCGATAGAGAACATGTGGGCACAGCTGAAGCATCAGCTCAATGCATACCCCTCAAGGCCAAAAGGGGTACATGAACTTTGGGACTGTATCGTCGTTGAATGGAACAAGATAACACCCAAACAATGCATGGCATACATAGAGAACATGCCTAAAAGAATAAATGCAGTAATACTGGCAAACTGCAGACATACTAAATATTTGTTTTTATCTTTTGTTTTAATTTTTTATTTCTGGCCATAACTGTTCCAATCACCATTTTATTATAAGAACTTATAAAACAAATATACATATATTTTATTAATTATTTATTTTATAGTTAAAATAAGAAAATCTAGATATACTAATATGTAAATTACCAGAACAATTGAAAGGTAAAATTTTTTTAAATTTGAGATTCAAAATCAATTTAAAAATTCTGAAACACTTGTTGCCATAACCATATATTTTTTTTTGCTTTCTCACATAGTCAATCAATATGTATATTTAAATCGGCCAATTTCGCTATTTATTTTATTGTAGTGACCAATACCACATTTCAATAAAGCAAAGTGGAGTAGTGGATAAGTCCGAATCGGCCAATTTTTTACTAAAAGAAAATGTGAATATGCGCCATGCTATTTGCATCTATAATAATTAGCCTTAAGCTCTAGTGTATTATTTGTATGTGGTCTATATAAATATACGTATATTCATTTTCCGTTTAATCGTTAAAATAAAAATTAAACATTTAGCTATATTTAAATATCACTATTTTGTTTAAAAATAAAGAAAATTGGGTCTTCTGCAAGGCGTGAACTTTACGTAAATTGAGTAACGCAGTAATTGCAAAAATATTTACTTGTTCATCTAAAAAGAGTTGTAATGGATATCCAAAAAGCATTTTATTGTAAAATTTTTTCTTTTTCCCAAAAATAGTTTTTAATTGTTACTGTTATTGCACATTTTTAAAAGTAAAAGAAAAATTATAAATAGCCAATGTCAAAAGCGCAAAAATTAATTGTATCCTTATAATTTAGCTAAAAATTTCGTGTTCAGAAATATTAATTTTCTTTATTATTCCTTTATCCCTTCAGGTTATTTTTAAGAGAAATATTTGGATTTTGAACAATTATCATTTTCATTTCTATTTTTTTTTTCATTCTTTCATTATTCTACAAAAGTCGTCATATTTGTTCTTTTTTTAGTATCCAATATAGTGCCGAGGGTTGTAACAAAACGAGGTGGCTCCTGTTTTTTAAAGATAAAATAACAGACCGCCGCTTATTTACTCCAACTACATTTTTTTCCAATTTTTAAAAAAAAAAATAACCCTGAAGCAAATGATTTATACGCTGTAAACGCTCAATTTATTTTTGTATATTACTATTGAAAATAATTTATATAAAATCTGACTGTATTAACTAGATATACTATCTTCCAAGCACATTTTTATTTTATAATAATAATACTATTTTAGTATCATCTAATTTTTTATGACCAACTCTGCAACAGATACCAGTACCGATTCTGCGCCTTTGGAGTATCCATTTCTGGAGATATCCGTCGACTCAACTTTAGCAACGCCTATAACGCCAAGCAAGCTGTATAGTAGTATTTCTAGCAGCCAAAAAGTACTTTATCCGCGCAGCTCGATTATATCCAACTCCAGCTCGAGAACGACAAACTCACTTGTGGGTGATATAAACGGAGAATTTGTGCCCAGTGTCAAAGCATGGATTTGCGCTCTGCTTTTCACTGCGGTTTCAGCACTTATAGCTCCTCTTTTTCTGTTTAGAGCTTACAGCATGCCTTTTTCGCCTTTATTCATACCTGTTCTTGTCTATCCCTTGTGTAAAAAGTTTACAACGAGCCATGATGACGACGACGATGGTGACGACGACGATGGTGGTGGAAATCAAAAACAAAACGGCAGAGTCAATGCAAGGAAAAAAGTCGTTGAGGCAGCAACGTTTTTGCACAAATCTAGGTTGGCAGAAGACAGCAATGATGCTACTACTATGGCCGCTGCTGTTTCTGCTGCCACGGCCACTGCCACTGCCACTGCCACTGCTACAGAGTCAAGCTTCTCATCAAGCGAGCATTGTTCTGTTACGGCTCGGGATAATAAGGCTGCGATTGGGATTGCGCCCTTGTGGATCAGAATTAGACAGTGGCTTTGTGGGCTAAACATAGGACTGTTTAGTAAAGAGGAGATTGTGTGGATAACCTCAATGGTTGCAGCAGGTGGCAGCTTTGCACCGGCATACCAGTGGATCGCGACCATCGACACAGATTTTGGACAGCCTTTAGAAAGCTGGCAAAAGTTTATAGTGGTCCTTAGCAGCCAGCTATTCGGATGGTCGCTGGGCCATATGCTTCAGCATGTCTTTGTAGGTCGCGGTCATGGCATGGTTTGGCCAGACAACCTGCCGCTTTCGTATCTTATTCAGACATTGTTTCCTTATTCGCATTCTCGCATATCAGGCCAAAAGTTTGAATCCCGCCATTTATCTCAGATAGTAGAATCCGATAAGATACATGACAGTGATCGGGTTGCCAGCGATATCGACCTCATCCACGTATCAGATTCAAATGCTACTATAAGCGACGGCGTGTTTTTGAAGGCTTTAGACAAAAGTAGAGTTCAGCAGGACCAAAAGAGCAAAATACAGATCAAAGAGACTAGCTATAATGTTGCAAGAGACAACGATGAAGACTGCCAGTACCTTGAGGAATCAATGGTGACAACAAGCATCGCACGCAAAAGACGTCTTTTTCTTTTGACCTCAGCTACGTTTGTTTATCAATTTGTTCTGAGCTACATTGCGCCAGTTTTCAAGTCACTCTGCCTCCTGTGTATCTGGGCGCCGCGCAGTAAGCTAATGGGTCTTTTGGGCTCGGGTTGGAATGGAACTGGGATACTTTCTCTAACGTTTGACTGGACTGCGATGGGCACGTTGCAGCCACTAGTGACTCCACTGTGGGCCCAGATGCACTACTATGTTGGCGCTGCGCTTATGCTCTACATTTTGACTCCTATATGCTGGCATATGAATCTGTGGAATGCGCAAGACTTGCCCATTGTGTCCACAAGCGTCTATGACATAGGCGGTAACATGTACAATATATCTCTTGTGCACCATAATTTTGATTCGGCAGTAGATTTCGATATTTTTGAGCCTCGTCAGCTAAAACAGCATAGTCTTTTGTCTGCGATTCCTCTAACATTTAATCCATATTCGCCTGTTCGATTGGCAGTAAACAGCGCTCTGGGATATATCTGCTCGGTGGCTGCCATCACTGCTGCTGCAATGCATCTGGCTATTTGGCATCCTCAGTGGCTCAGACAAGCGGCTTCAGATATGGCCCACTCGCTTTTGCGGCTTTGGGATCCGCGGCTTTTGTTTAGAACACGACCTAATAGTCTGCCAATAGACACCACATCAGAACAAGCTACTAGAGCAGAAGTTGGCCAATCGAGCAGCGCGCAGAATGACAGTCACTTGAGGACTTGGGACATCTTATATATAGTTGGGAGAGTCGGGCGGATACTGGTTTTCACTGGATCGCTGGGAGTGGCCTTGTTTTCAACGCAGATGGGCATATCGAGACTGCCAGGCTGGCAGATACTTATAGCCGTTGTATGGGCAACACTCATGTGTCTTCCAATTGGGTTTGTCGAGTCTGTGACAGGATTTACGCTGCCTACCGACCTTCTTCCACATATATTTGCAGGATGGATGCAGGGTCCAGGTAAGCCGATCGAGACGAGCTATTTCCATCTTTGGTCAACGGTGCCAATTCAAGTAGCACTCGGATGGTCTGGCGTTCGCAGCTATCAGCTGGTATATCACTGTTTCTCATTGGGTGCAGGAGGAAACGATGGCGAATCTAAGACAGAGTCTAGAATGGAGAGAAGCAGCAAAACTAGTGGCTCGAAAGCAAGACGAAGCGAGCTGCCATGGATTAAAAGAGGACTTATTATTGGCGTAGTTCTGGGAGCCTGCATTAACCATTTATCGTATCTGTTGTTTATTAAAACTCAGGGCGAAGCACGGACGCTTCCAATAGGATTTCCAGCATATTTTGAAAATCAGGGTGGCAGCGAGATCTTTGCTGAGCAGATGGCAGATGCAATGGCGCCTATATCTCTGGGCACGGCTAACGATACCGATGTACCAACTGCAAAGCTGCTAGGCTGGCATGAAGAGGGTGAGTTTGGACGCCTTCCAGCAGCGCTTAGCTCAGAGCTTGTTGTCTGGGGGATTGTCGGGCCGCAGTCCTTGTTTTCGGCAAGCAGCCCATATAGACTAATATTTGTCTATGGCTCTCTCATCGGTATTTTGCTACCTCCTCTCTTTTATCTTTTGCATCGAGTGCTTTTATATTTGTCAGCTCGCATGCGAGGAGACGGCATGTCCAGCTTGCGCCATCCTCGGATGATTCAGCTGCTTAGAAAAGGCGCTAATGCAGCAAAGGAAATCCAGGTGCCTCTGATTTTGACTGGGATGGTTGCAGTGCCGACTATACCTGCCAACTTTATCATCACTGGGCTTGTAGTAGCAGTGGTAGGGCAGTCACGATGTCGATATAAGAAAAAGACGCTGGCCGACAGGTCCCTGTACAGCGCAGCTATGGATACTGGGACGAGGCTGTCAGTTGCGCTGATGTTTGTCATTGGACAAATACTATCAAGATACAATATGCCGCTTTCGTTTGTCAGCTGGTGGGGAAATCAGGCAGGAAACGTCGAGCATTGCTTTAATTGGCAAGCATAGAGGCAAGATATAACAAATTGCAAAAAAAAGTGATGCTCAATTGCTATAGAGTTGAATAACGTAGAATAATATTGAAGGCGTTGTTGAATAACATTTAGTTTCTATTTTTTTTTATTTAAATTAGCGTCATTGTATATGTAATAAATTTTCTCAATTTAAATGCAGAACTACGCAATTAAAGAAACCCCCTATTTCTCTCAAAAAGGCAAGTTATTTTAAAATAATTTGCTTGATAATTTGTAAAATGACATGTAAAGTGACATGTAAAACAATCAAATGTCATATTGTAAATGAAATGCAAGAGATGGTTTTTTGTTATTCCAAATTTATATTTTTTACATTAAATTACACAAAAAAATTAAGACAAAATAAACGAACAAAAAAAAGGTAAAAAGAAAATCTAAAGCGAAAGAAAAAAAGAAATACAGGAAGAAAAAAATTTAAGCAGACATACAGTTCAGCGGCATACATTAAATGCGCTATTTTTTTTTTTTTAAAAAAGATAGTGTTTTTTTTTTCAGGACTTTGAGACAACGGCTGAGGGTAAAGGGATTTGGGAAGAAACCGAGTTGTTGTGGCCAGAAGAAGCAGCAGGCAGCTCGCCCTTTCTCTCGAGCTCAGCAATCTCAGCTGACGTGAGGAACCGACCGCCTGGACCACGCGGACGCCGCATAGCGTGCCTATGACGGGACTCGTGGAGATACGGTTTGCGCTTTGCGTTGAGCTTGTGCTCAGCAGTCAGACGCGCACGGGCTTCACGACGCTTCATGATGCGGTGGTACTGCTTGGCGTTGACAAACACCGGATCGTCGTTGTCACCAGGGTTTCCATTGCTGGCCCTAGGCAAAGCTTGGCTGGCAACGCCGGCGGTGTTCAGTCCAAAGTGCGTCAGAGACGATTGCGTCGAATCAAGAGGCTGCTGCTGCTGTTGCTGTTGCTGCTGTGCTGGAGCATTAGCAGCTGCTGAAAGGTGTGTTGCAAGCGCGGCTTGTCCGCCTGGTGCGCCCTGCGATGGCACTGCGGAGATGTCTGCGGGATACGGTGGGGTGTTGAAGCCCGCGGCGGCTGCTGCGGCTGCTGCCATGGCGTTGGGGCTATGAAGCTGCTGCTCGGCAGCCATCATTCGCCGCTGCTGCTCTTGCTGGAGCTGCTGCTGCAGAGGGATGTCTGCCTGAAGGATGCTTTGCGGTGAGCGCTGCTGCTGCTGCTGCTGCTGTTGAGCTGTTCGTTGCTGCTGCTGAGGGTTTGCGTGGGCTGCGACTATGGCGGCAGCAGTAGCAGACGAGGTGTCGCTGAAGGCAGTGGCCCCCATGTTTGCAAATATCATCTGCTGAGCGCCTGGTGTGCTGGCTATGGACATGGCGTGATGGTGCAGAGGCGAGTTGATTCCGCCCATTGCACCAGCGCCCGTCATGGCTGCTGATGCTGCTGCTGCTGCTGATGGTGAGTCATGCTGCTGCTGCTGGTGTTGCTGGTGATAGTGCATCGGTACCTGCGGGTTGTTGTGATGGTGTGGGCTGTAGCCTGTTGCGTGGTGGCTGTAGGCAATCGGCGATCCGCCTGCAATCGAGGCTGCTGCTGACTGTGGCGTTGTCTGTGCGCCCAGCGCATAAGAATACTGGTCTCCTGCGTGAATCATCGTGATCGGTGTAAATATAGAAAAAAGAAGGATGCCCTTTCTGGGGGTTTCTCTTTTTAGCAGTAGAAAATCAAAAAAGCCTATTTGTTATTGGCAGGGCCAGGATACGAAAAAATCGTTAGTTGATTAAAAAAAGAAGACGAATAAAAACCTGTCAATAGAAAAGATAAGCAATAAAAAGAAAGGTTTGTTTTTTTGTTGACTTGGGATTCTTTAAGGACAGTCGTTAGTTGGCTGCCGTATGGTCTAATATTGATTTTTTTTCCTTTTTTGCCAAATAGAAATAAAGATAAAGCAGAGAGAAAGTAGGGCAAGTAAGCGTGCTCAAAATAAAAGGGTATTTAAGCGAATCTTTGCTTTTTTAAGAAAAAAAAGACAAAACAAGTCTAAGAATATAGAATTTTAGAAGAGGAAAGGTGCTTTTGTCACACTTTTGTCTTGTCCGTCACTACTTATTTATTTATTTATTTATTTATTCATTTATTTATTTATTTCCTTTGCAACGAATCCCTCGTGATAGGTCAAAATGACCTCAGTGATTGCGTCTGCCCACTTGTCATTTTAGTCTATCCTGACTGCGCTTTCCGTCCTCCGTCATAATTTCTCTCAATCTTTCCCCCAAGCTTTTTATTTCATTTTGTTGTGCTTCTGCATCTTCTGTGCGCACAGCTAAATTAATCGTGTGTTTGTGTATTCTTTTGTCTGCAGCTGTGCTTTTATTTCATTTTTGATTCTTTTTTTTGCACAACGTTAACGTGTCATAATTTCCTGTTCCACTTGTGCACAACACAATTTCGCTCTGCCAAATCAACAAAAAAAACACTGGTCTAAAAATACTACTTTTTCTTGCTTAAAAGCCTTCTTTTTACTTATCATTTTTTGGATGCTTGAAGGGAAAAGGGGGGGAGCGAAGAGGATTCCGGATGCATGAGGGGAACTCCGCATCCAAAATTAATGTCAATCTTTTATAAGCTGGACTAAGCACTGCTGAAAGCAAAAAAATAAAAAGAGCCGTTTATCCCGCGTTTATCCCGATCTGCCAGAGTTTGCTGTCTCACCGCCGATCCAGCGCAGTACTTGAGTGTTTGGTCTTGGCACTCTGGAATTAACAGTTGTGTAACATCAAAAAAAAAAAGCTAATTCTGTTCACTTGTCTCTTTCTTTTGATTGGCTGCATCTGCCTTTTTTATTTGTTTGATTGGTTGGGTTGTTTTTTTTTTTTTCCAAAAGTGGCATGTTTTTTCTCATCATCACTTTTTTTGCAAGCATGTGCATGTGAGAATCACATAGACTGAAGATTGTCAGAATTTTTTTTTTCATAAAAATCTGACAAAGTCCGAAGCAGGCAAAAGCACCAAAGAAGGCTTACTAATTGAATTTTTTTATAGCCGATCGATCGTGCGCAACACACAGCGACACATTGACATTGACATTGTCATTGTCATTGTCATTGATGTTTAACAGATGTGTTTATTAAATTTGTCAAAAATCAAAATGTTCACAAAAATAAAGAAAATCTGGCGATTAGTTCCATGGTCCGAGCCAGTAGACCTGAGCGTTTGCAGTGGCAGCGGCAACTGCGACAAAGGCGATAAGAGTAGCGTAGGTGTTCATTGTTGAGAATTTGCTTGTCTTGGTTAAGAGTAATTTGTTTGTCAGATGAGTTTGATGAAAAAAAAATTCGATAACAGCAAGAATATCTCGTTTATTTATATCCAAACATTTACAGAACAAAAAATATTTTTTATTTATTTCCATTAGCTGGCAGTGTTGTGATACAACTAAATGAAATACCGCTAAATAAGCCAACAAAAGTATATTTTGAATTTATTCTTTGCAAAAGAAAATTTTGTAATTGTAATTCATTTAATTTTTTTCCTGCATTGTATATTTTATTATATGCAGATAAGAAAAAAGGATCTTGAAACAGGTTACCGATTCAAGGAACGGAAAGTCATAAAAAACAATACAGCGATTGCGTTATAATTCAATTGCATCCGTAATAACAAAAAGAACCCAATAATAGTAAAAATGTCTATAGCACAATTGTATAAACATGCAACTATGCTTTTCGTTGCAAAATAATAGAATTCTGCATTGCATCCAATAAGTAAAAAATGGTTTACAAATTATTTTCCAAGATTTCTAATACAATTGTTATAATTAAAGTTTATTTATTTGTGTTTTCATTGGTTAATTGTCTTTTTATCGTCTTAAAACAATGAACTTATGATGAAATAGATAAAATAAAAAAAAAACGGTAAAGGTATTCGTTTCTGTGATTCTGTTTGCATCTCAGTTCAAAAAAAAAATCGCACATACGTATTGTTTACTACATGTAATCAGGCGGTCTTTCCTGGGCATACTGTCTAGAATCGCTCATATAGCTACGAGTATCACCAACATATCTCATAGAGTTGCCTGTAAATCTACGTGAATTGGTAGCAAATCGGCGCGAATCACCAGTGTATCTGCGAGGATCATTGTAGTAGCTTTCACGGTTATAATCGTTGTCCAGATTCTGGACATTCCTTTCAAACATCCATCTGCGTACCCGAGAGAATGGGTCTTCTGCATTCTTGTTTTTGCGTCTCCACAGGAACCAAAGCAGTAGGCCGAGGATAATAGCGCTAATGATCGCAATCGCTGCTATGATTCCTGCAGACAAACCCTTCTTTGATGTGTCGTCAACAACCACTGCTTGGTCTCCCTCGGATGCTCCAGCACTGGCCTGAGCAGAAAAGCCGCTGTCTAAACCAGCAAGCTCACTAGAAGAACCAGTTGTCACTGTCACTGTGCCCAGGACGTAGCTTGGAACAGTTCGGGTCACTGTAGTCAACGCTGTTGTTGGCTCTACGCTGCCATTTACAGCTCCCCCTGTAGGAACAGCTGTAAAAGTATAGATGGATCTGACAACAGATGTAGTGACAGATGTAAATGTCACTATCTCTGTAGCTGGTGTACCTCCCACTGGCTGAGTTAATACAATCGGGTTGTTCTCTCCTGGTACCACTGATGCAGACAATATAACAGAAGCTGTAACAGTCAGCACTGATGTCTCTGTCATTGTCTGGATTGCAGACACTGTCTCAGTTGTCGTTGCAGTGACTGTCACTATCTGACCATTAGCAGATGCACCTCCTCCATTGCTAATATTAATAGCAATGCTATTCCCACTACCGTTACTGCCTCCATTAGCATTTTGAGCAACAACAGAAGTCACAGTAGCCATGCTAGTTGTAGCAACAACACTAGTAGACGTTGTAACGCTTGTAGATGTTGTAGTAGCCGTACTAGTAGTTGTAGTGGAAATGGTAGTCGTGGTCTCGGCAGACAGCATAGTCGAATCTGTCACTGTAGTTGCCTCAGTGATAGTCTCTGTCAAGGTCATTACTTTGGTTGAAAAGACAGTCTGCTGAACTGCTTCTACCGATGCAGCAGCAGAGCTAGCAGGTGATGCAGCAGCAGCACGAGAAATAGGAGTTGCTTGTTTAGCAGGCTGCTTAGCTAGACCATTACGAGCTACCAGGTTTCCTCCAGCAGCGCTCGCATCAACTAAAGCAAATGTACTAGGAGTAGAGGGAGCAGTGCGCTGTGCATTGCTTGTATACATAGCAGCAATGTTGTTTTCACCAACAATGCTCTTGATCCAAGGAATATAGTTGCGCAAAAGCGTGTAGTAGCTTAAAACAGGAGTTGTACTGCCACATAGGCCATTAGTAGCGTCTCCAATGCTATAGCTATAAAGACCAGCAAATGCAATAGTCAGTCCATCCTTGCCAATAACAGCACTGTATCCAGTCACGCAACCATTAGAGTTTGACGATCCAATGTTAGCATAGTTGCAAACAAAGTTCTCTGCATTGGCTTTAAATAAAGGCGACTCGTCAGAACAAGGACCACTTTCTGTTGCTAGATATGAACGCATTTCAGGCTGTCCAGCTTTAAATGGACTAGTACTTTCTACAGTATACTTGACATAATACACATTGCCGAATCCTTCAGGATAATCAGCAATGATTCCACGCATTGTACTTCCACTATATGCATCGCCATATGTCAGAATAGCCAGGTTATTGGCAAATGAGCCAGACGTATAGCTTGGATGGTTGGTAATGCCAGAAACAGCGACTTGGCCTAGAAGCCCATAGTTTGAACCCATGATTGCAACTGTATAGTCAGAAGCTGTCGATGAGCCAGTTGTTGCCTCAAGGCAGTTTGCTGCAACAATACCTTGCGTGTTTGTCAAAGGAATGACAACGCACGATGTATCTTGGCCTTTAAATAGAAGCTGGCCATAGCCAATATATCTTACATCACTAATATCGTTTTTAGCATCAAATGCCAGTTCGCTTGGTCCAAACTCAGAAAGCTGTCTCTTAAAGGACCTTCCTGCTGCTAGTGATAGACCAGTTATCAATATAGCTAGTTTAAAAAATCCCCGCATAATAGCTGAATAAAGATTAAAAACTGAAAGTAATTTGATGATATACAAATAAATGCAGAATAATAAAATTTTTTTAGTCTTGATAAATAATAAAATAAAAAAGGGATTGCTCTAAAAACAAGAAGAAAAATAATAATAAAAAATAAATGAAAAGGATAAATTAGCAAAAAAAAATGTAAAACATAAAAAAAACTGGTCACCATGTTTTACTTTAGTATAAAAACCCTGCTGTGTTTTCTTTGTTTAAAAACACGAATTTTTTTTTTCAAAAACTTTTAATTATTTTTGCTTTACCAAATTGTTTATTAGCAAGTTATAAATGCTTTGTTTAAAAGAAAAATTTTAATAAAAGCAAAGTAAAAGAAAAACATAAGAAAAGGGCTTTTAAATAAAAAATTTTGTCACTTGCCACTTGTCATTGGCCATTGGTTTTATTCTTTTTCACAAGGTTTATTTGAATTAAATATATTTAAAACACCATTTTTTTCTGTATTAAAAAATTAGCCAAGCATATAAACAAATCATTTTTTATTTAATTATAATATTATAGATTATTTATTAAAAGCTAATCAAAATAAACTTATGTTATAAAAAATAGAATATGTAACCTCTTATTAAGTATAAAAAGCTAAGATTAGTTTATTGTTAAAGAAACATATAAACATTATAGTATAATTACCATGCATATATGGTCTTGCCTAGATAAAGTCTTGCATGGTCTCTAAAGCTTAAATCTATTTTTCTTGCTGCGCCTTCATAAAAACATGCCAGTACCAGTTTTAAAATCACACTTTTTGGCTACATTAAGTAGTGTATCACCTGCAACAAAATTATAAATAAATATGGTTTCTTTATTTCCAGCATGGTAGCTTATGTAAATCTGACCAGTAGACATTTTCACTTATTTAAAACTAGTTGAAAAAATCGAGTGTTTGTTAAAATTTGGATTTTAAAGATTTGGCAAGCAGAAAACAAGCTTTTTATAGCAATTTAATGATTGTTTATTTTTTTGTCCTTGCTGTAAATATTTATAAAAATATTTCTTTCTAGACATATTTTTCTTTATTTTAGAGTAAATATTCTTTTGTATAAAACAATTATTGGCATATTTTGGTCGTGAATAGTTGACTTGGTACATCAATGAAATAATTGAGACACTGTTTAAATTTGTCGTTGTTTGCTATCCTGCTAAAAAAAAAGAACAAAGCAAATTGCAGTTTATAAACAACAAGGTGCAAAAGTCTTTTGCTTAAGCAATCTATATGTCTTTTTGTTTGCTCTTTTTATAAATAAGCGATTACAAGAAATGTAGAATTCAATTTATGTTCGCATTAGCAAATGAGGCATACAAAAAATTGGATGAAGCCGAAGTCAATTGTTGATTTAAAAGTGGTGATGACGTAAAGTTTATTTTTACATGAAAGAGGCTGTACATAAAATTTTTTGATTCAACAGAGCGGAGAAAAAAAAAGAATAAAAAAATGCCGAAATTTATTTCTTCCTTTTTTTTCTTTTTCTCTTTTTATCCTGTAACCAACTTTTTTCACTATTTTTTCAGAACACAATTTCTATAAAAAAACAATGTCTAAAATCCAGCTTGTTGGAGCCGAGATATCCACTTTTACTCGGACGATACGTATGGCACTAGAGTATCTCCAGATACCTTACGAGCTACATCTTGCTATGCCGCACAGCGCACTGGCAAACAAATACAATCCATTTGGCAAAATACCAACAATGATACACGACGGCCAAGTGATCAACGAGACGCTTGCAATAAGACAGTATATCGACAGCACTTTCAAAGTTCCCGAGACGCAGTCAGCGCTTTCACCGGAAAGCGATTTCCAAAAACTAATATCCATCGTAATGTGGATCTCTATATCCAGCGACTATGTCTTCAGGGAACTCAATCTGTCGATGTGCAAAAAGCGGTATGCGCTAGAGGCAGAGGGCAAGAATGAAGCGGAGATTCAGACGATTTTGAAGGAGCCGGCTGCGCATGCTCGCGAGGTACTGGGCAATCTGGAGAGAATGTTTTTAAAAACGAGCGCGTGTGAGGGTCAGGGGTTTGTCGTGGGGAATACGCTTACTTGGGCTGACTTGTTTTTGTTTCCTATTTTTGCTGATATCTGCGCGTTGCCCGAACGTCGGCTTGTAGAGCAGGAAGCTCCTTTGCTTTTTGCGTGGTTCCTGCGCATGGAAAAACTGGCTATTTCCAGAAATACTTTTCCAGGAACTGTCGCGTCTGCTCGCCTCTAAATAAAACGATAAAAATAAAGACAAAAAAATTTATATCGAGTAAAGACTAGAATCATTTATTATTATCTATCGGAAGATACCCATGTGCAGCGAGCGGGCAGTGGTGAGTGTTTGCGCCCCACCAGTCGGGAATATGCACGTTCATAAAGGCAAAATATGTAATAATGCCGGATATAGCGAGCCCACAGTCCAAGCCAGCCGACAGGGAAAAGGCATATCTGGTCCACTGGCCATTTCTGTACTTGTGCCAGAGATAGTTGAAAAAGAAGCAGCCAATAAACCAGTTAGTATATACATGCGAAGGCGCAGGCGGCATATACCCACTAGCGATAAACAGCAGCGGGGTATGGATATGCTTGATCCAGCTGTTTGGAAACTTTTGCTGCAACAGCCAGATTGGAATCGGCAGTAAGAGCCCAAAGATAAACAGATACAGCATTGGGTGGTAGGGGCTGGCTGAGCCAAACATCTTTTCTGGTCCTACCAGTCCCCAGATCACCGAAGCTGAAAAGAACGTGTTTGCCTGGATGCATGTAAACGGGTAGCCCTTTTCGGTACACATGTTTTCCACGGTGTTCATCAGCCAGAAAGCGACGCCTAGCTGTACGAATGCGCAGATAATCGTGCCCACTAGCTGAGCAATAAAGAGATGGCGAGGTGGAATCTTCATGTAGTGGCCTAGCTTCTGGTCGCCTACAAGAGAAAGCGCCTGAGCCATGGTGATATAGCCATACACTTTAAAAGTGACATTGGCAATGGGGTCTCCTGGCCGGGCATATCCGATGATAAACTCGGTAATCACGTTCAGTCCAGGCTGCTGGTTCGACAATGCTTGAACTATGCCGATGGGAATAGTGAATATAAACGGCAGAGCAGTGGCAACGATGACCCAGTACCAGGGCATCAGATGGTAGACTTGGCAGGTCACTATGGCAAGTGCAAAGGTAATGACAAAGGTGACTACATACCACCAATGCGGAACCTCTTTGTACTTTCTCATCAGCTTCATATGGATGTCCTCGTCCATCGATCGTGATTCACGGACGCGGTTGACAATGTCCTTGCCATAGTACAGTGCTACGTAGACGATAAGGTTGATCAGTCCAGCAAAGCCAAGGCCATAGGTCATGGCAAATGTAAATGTCATGCGCAGAGGTCCATAGCTCGCATACTTGACAGGATCAAGCATGTTTTCGGGAGTCATGACCTGATGAATGTCAAACTTGGAGCCATTGGTCTGATAGAGCGTAGCCGTGTACATGGGCATGATTCCAGTGTTAAATGTGTTTTTGTAATATCCAATAGGAGTCGCTATCCACATAATAATGACAAAGCCAGCAAAAACGTTGCACGCGTATATCCATGGTATGGCAATGGGCGACTGTGTGTATGCCGATGAAATATAGGACCAGTCCAGACTAAAGTTGAGCATCCCGACGCCATTGAACGCGTCGCCTAGCTGGTTGGCTACGACGTTTCCAGGAGCTATAAAGCACAGGATAGACAGAAAGCCCAGAGCGGGGAATATTACGCCTGGTACAAAGTACCACAGAAAGCTGATAGCAAAGAAGAACCAGAAAATTTGCGTACGAGTAAAGCGACCGCCCAAGCCATGCGTCTCATGAAAAGTCCGGAACAAAGTGACGCTGATAAGGTTTGCAGGCCAGATCATAGCGGCTGGATAGACAAGGAACTTTCTCGATAGCCCGGCAAAGCTATATCCCATGATCTGCGAGGTCAAGATAAACAAGATCGAGGGACCAAATCCCATGTCGCTCTTGTACCACATGCGCTTAATAGTGACAACGTCGATACCATAAGCAGTGCTGACGCTTGTTCCAGCAAATATAGAGATAATGACATGCTCCTTGATGTTAAACGGGCCGGGATTCATCGACCATTGCCAGCCAAAGGTATTGAATTTTCTTTTGGGCAGAATCAGGGCCAAAAGATAGCCCACTGGAAACGACAGCAGCTGCACGACATAGCCGCCCAGGGAAAGGGAGTTTTCGCGAAACCAGTAGAACTGGTTGACAAATGCTAGTGCGGCACAGAAAACTATGCCCATTATCCATGACCGAAATGTCAAGCATGGCATGTCAGGGTCGTCTTTGTTGGACACTGCGGCTCGCACCATTTCGAACGGCGAGTCCTCTTTGTCGACATTGCTTCTATTCTCGCTTTCCAGATCCAAATGCCTGGTATCAGAGTAAATGTCAGTATCATGGATACGCTTTTCTTGACCATCATATGTGCCATCTATTATTTGACCAATATAGACTGCCGATGTAGCAGATGCATTTTCCTGAGCCTCCAAGCCAGGATTACCTGCATAATTCATTATGCTAGAATATATATAAAATAAACGGTTTAAACAGTGAAGAATATGAAAATAATGTTTATTAAAATACAAGAACAACCTTTATTATTACGTAAGTGACAATAAAGGGGGAAAGGGAAGAGATTCAAAGACAAAAGTACACAAGGTCAATAGAAGAAGAATAAAGCCAAGTTGCCATAGAATAAAATTTATATAGCACAAGCAAACCAGATAGAAATTTTGTTTATTAATTCACAAGTAGCGTATACGCATACACAATTGTGGCGGTGGTTGAAAGAAAATAAAAACAGTTTTCATCCGGAACAAAGAAATGAGTAAAAAAAAAAGATAATACATGAAAATGAAAGTCCCCCGAGTTTAATGCGTATCGGAGCTTACAATTAGTAGCAGAAACGCTTTACCGGGCAATGAGGAAGAGCATAAAATCCAAAACCGTTCAAGAAAAAAAATTGCCGAGTCCTAGAGTTTGTTTCTCCATAGAAACTTCAACCCATCCTCGCAAGATTCTAATTTGGGAAATAAATAAACAGAATAGACTGAATAACAAAAAAAAAGATGTGGCTTTCTTTTTTTTTGCATTGCCCTTTATCTTGCAACAAACAATAAATTTATTCAATTTTATTTTAGACTTGCAGATATATGTGTATTGCAGCTATGGCACAGATTCTAATTGATATAAACAAAAATTAGCCGTCGCCATGTATGTATAGGTTAACAAACAAACAAACAAACAAACAAACAAAAACAGCAGCGATAATGTGACCACTATGGCGAATATATTGTGTTTATTGAGCTATGGCTTTATTGAGAAATGAGATCGGCATGTATGAAAACAAAAAAAAGTATATTTTAATTTAGTTGCAATAGGCAAGCAAAACAAAACAAACAAAAACATTTATTAACTTGTCTTGGCAATGTTTGTCTGTCTGTCTGTGTGCTTGTTTGTCAGCGCCATACATTTTTTTTACATATTTATGTTGTTGCTACTTACCAGAAACAAGTTGAACATGTCACATCATCATATGACTAAAAAAGGAGTCGCATTCAAAATCAAAAAAAAAAAG
Organism: Coemansia asiatica; assembly: GCA_027478445.1. Taxonomy (NCBI): domain Eukaryota; kingdom Fungi; phylum Kickxellomycota; class Kickxellomycetes; order Kickxellales; family Kickxellaceae; genus Coemansia; species Coemansia asiatica. Next base: position 65,964 of record JANBOH010000042.1, read on the forward strand.
AAATAAACATAGCGTTTATATTTCAATCTGAGCGCAATATTTTCGGTCAATAAAAAGTAATCAAACAAATTTGAAACAATATAAAACATATATAAAATAATTACAGTTAGAAGGAACATAGTCAGCGATAATATATATATATATATATATATAAATGGTAAGAAGCATTACAGCGCTGTCGATGCCGTATCCACATCCTTTGGATACAGGAAATAAGCAACGCCGATGATAAAATAAGCCATCAGCAGCATCAGTCCCTCAAGCCAGTTGGTCCTTCCGTCGCCAATAATGTAATTGACCAGGAGCACGGTGATAAACAGAACAACGGTAGTGAAGGGGCTAAAGTAGATGGTCATAGGCTCCTTGATGATCCAGCCGAGGATGCACAGGAAGGGCATGACAAAGAGCGCAATCTGGATACTCGAGCCCACGGCAACGCCCAGGGCCAGGTCCATCTTGTTGCGAATGGCCACGGTGACCGCTGTGACGTGCTCTGCTGCGTTGCCCACAATGGGCAAAAGGATCATACCGACGAACGATGGCGAGAGATTCCATTTGTCCGTCAGGCCATCGATCGAGTCTACTAGGAACTCTGCGCAGACGCCGGTCAGACCAGTCACTACGGCCAGGAGCAAAGCTGCGGCCCAGGCAGTCAGCTCAACTTCTTCCTCGTCCTCATCCTCATTCTGATCGCTCTGCTCTTCTATCTCGGCGTCAGCACTAGCTTCAGCATTGGCATCGGCATCGGCCTCCTTAAACTCCACTTGCTGGTGCTGGTGCTGCTCAGCGTCAATCTCGACAGAGCTATTACCGCCACCGTTCAACGAGGGCGTGGCAGCAAGCGCAGGCGTCGGCACAGTAGTGGTGTCGCCAACGGCGCTGGCATCAACAGATACCGCTGACCTGCTGCTTTTCTTGGCAGGCTTCTTTGCAGCCTCTATGCGCTCCTCCAAGGACACAGTCATAAACAGAGCCGAGTGAGTCTTGAGCTGGAAAAACAGATACGCAATATAAATAACCAGCAAAAAGATCGCAGTGACATGAGACAGAGTCAGCGTTCCGCTCTTGAGCTCGGTATCCTTGGCGTTCAGCGAGTTATATGCAGCAGGAAGCAGTGTCGCCAAGATGGCCATAGCCAGCAATGAGCCGTACGACTGTGCAGCATGGGCGCTGAAAACCTGCTCGTTGTTCTTCAGGCCACCAAAGAAGAAGCAGCAGCCACCGACAAGCAAAAGATTGCTGAGCACTGAGCCCACCAACGACGTCTGCACAATCTCGATTTCGCCCTTAACCAAAGCCAGGATACCAACCAGAAGCTCTACGGCATTGCCAAAAGTAGCGTTCAAAAGCCCGCCCAGAGCATCGCCCAGATGCAGAGCCAATTGCTCCGTAGCATAGCCCAGGGTTTTGGCCAGCGGGATGATTGCGAAAAAGTTGATCAGAAAGATGGCCACGTCGGGGAACTTTGCCGGGTGCGAGGCGATGCCCACAGGCACCAGAAGCAGCAACACGTTGATCCAGCTGCTCAAAATCGACCGCCGGATTATCAGCCATGGCTGCGCGAGCCCCGCTGGCTTCATCTTGTGTTCCTTGGCCACCAGCCCTGCTTCCTGCTCGGACTGGTCGCGATGGTCGGATTGGCGCCGGTCCATCGATTTTCTGGCGGCGTTGCTTGCATATGTGGCTGCGCGAGGCCCCCAGTACTTTGACGATGGGCTTCGCGACGCGCTTGTTGACGTACGTGGCACGACGGGTGACGGAGAAGTCGCTGCGCTCTCTGCAGCGGCCTGTGTGGTCGAGTGCAACGAGAACTTTGTGTTCGAGTTGCCTCGAAGTCTGTTAAAGATATTAGGCATTGTCAAAATAAAACAAAAAAAAGATGGATCGTATGGCTATGTTTCTAGATATTGATGCTAGATGGAAGGGTCTCTTCTTGCCTTTTATAGGCGACTTTTATGCGTGGAAGCAAGCAATAGAAAGCAGATGGAAATGGCTGCGCAGAAGCAGACTTTCTGTCTTTTTTATTTTGCTTTTTTTGCCAAGATGGATGGATGAGGATAATTGAGTAAGGTTCAAAAGTCTTTTGGACTTTAAGCTGCTGCGCTAATGTTGAGTATTGGATGACTTGTCCACAAAAGAAGAGATAAAACAAAAAAGTAGTTTAAAAATAGATGGAAAGAAAAAAGAAGAAAGAAAAAAGATATGAGGTAAACAAAAGAAAAGGGATAAACAGAAGCTTGCTAGAAATAAAAAAATCAGGGAGAAAATGAGAAAATTCTATTGAAATAGCTGTTTTTTTACTGTCTGACCGATGGAAACAAGGCATCTATTTAAACTTCTATGTAGAAGCAAAGTGAGGTACAGCACAAGAAACGTTTGGAAAGCAAAAAGAAAATAAACACACACACATGTGTGTAGGACTTGGCTTTTTTTTTGCCATTGCTCATTCTCCCCCCAAAAAAAATATTTCTGTTGTTTCCAAGCCTCTTTGTACTTTTTTTTTGTCTTTCTGTGCTTAGTTTTCTTTCCCTCACAACATCAGGGAGTGAGCTGGGACAATCCAAATGTCTAGGCATCACCGACCACTACTCCGAGACCTTCTTTGTAGAACATTTTTATTACTATTTTAAGGACTCAATTGCAGCATCCACATGGTCGTTTCAAAGACAATATGATTTACACTTAGAAATATGCAAAACAATACGTAAATGGAAAGACCCAAAAGACACAACTTGTATATAAACGACATTTGTTTTTTTTCAATCTTTTATTTTTCCATCTTTTCCTTTTCAGTGATTTCATTCCACATTTAGACACTAAAAAGCCAAGTGTAATAAAAAACCTGTTTCGCAAAAAAAAAGATGAGGTAAGGGCGTTGTTTCCAAATGAGGATTGTTCATCCCCCAATGCCACAAAACACAAGGCAAAAAAAAAATAAATCGAATGCAAACAGCCAATGAAAAAGATAAACTTGTAGCGGGATAAATCTCCACATGTATCCTTTTCAAGTTTAGAGGCAAAAAAAAGCAATGTTGAGATATATATGTGGTCGTGAAAGAGAGAAAGCATTCTTATTTGTTCCAACGCAACAGATGAGAATGCCGCACAAACAGCCAACGATAAAAAAAAGTTAAATTGCTGATTTATTTATCAGAAATTCTAATCGTCAACCACATTATTTTTTGAGACTTTAAAACCACGATATATGTACACACATTCACATAACTCCTTAAATTTTCTTAGCTGTGCGCTAAATATCCATAAAATTAAACATAACAAAAAAAAGAAGAGCAGGAGAGGATGACGTTTCACTTGTGTGTATGTGTTGAGTATTTTATGATTTTCGATGAGATGAGATGAGATGAGATGAGCTGGAATGAGATGAGCTGATGACGACAACAGCAACAGAAAAAAAAGTGAAATTTATTCTTTCAAAAAAAAAAAATGAACCTCTTTGTTAGCCATCACATTTTTCTCTTTTTGTATTTCGATGCATTTCATTTCTCTTTACTCTTCTTTTTTTTTTCTTTAGCTCGCATTTCAAATATTTCAAATAAATATTTTTCTTTTTCTTTTTTAATTGCGCGTTGGTGGTGTGTCAATTATATTTATATTATTCTTTCACCTTAACTACTTTTCCTATATTTTGTTGACTCAATTTCGTTGCGAGCAATGTCTAGGCTGGGTGATGGGCGCACTTCCGACCTCATTCGACGTTTTGAAAGCCTGTCGTTGGCCAAAAACACAAATGCAGAGACGTCACAGCAACAGCAGCAGCGACCGCCTGCGTTGACTAAACGCGCACCAGTGTCGACAGAAAACGTACAGAATGAGCCAGCTCAACCAAACCCTTTGGTGTCTAGTAGACTTTCATCGTTTCCTATTCTTGAAAACACACCGCCTTTGGCCCCTGTTGTCAGCTCTTCTGGGCTGACAAAGTCACCTTTAGCTGCTCCTTCTGCAAATGACTCTTCCATGGATTCGGCTTCTTATAATAATAGGTCGCACCTGCTGGGCACAATGACAACAACAACAACAACAACAACAATGGCTGCTGCTACCTCGCTAAGTGTCTCGCCAATGGCATCCAGCAGTCTTCCGCCAACTAAACCACGGAGCAATAGTCAGTTAGAGGAGCTAGCAAGTATTATTACCAGCAGCTATGCTAAAACCAACACAGCATTGCCATCAGCATTAACAACAAAAGCATTAGAAGCAACATCGAGCAGTGCCAAGAATTTACCAGCATCTCGCAAAAAGTCACTAGTTACGACGCTTAACCACAGGGCAACCATCGACCCCACAATCAACGTGTCCTCTCGCACATGGCTAAGGACAGCTGACCGCTACGTGGACGATGCGCGGCTAGAAAACAGCACTGGTAACTCCGAAGGCGCGTATTTGAAATACATGCTGGCATCGAACATTCTCTACGGCCAGCTGCCCAAATTACGCGACTATACAGCTGTTAAGGGTGATCCGATATATAAAAAATTGGATAAGGAGTTCCATGACCGCGTGATACGTGAGCTGGAGACTTTGGCCGAGGAATTGCGCAAGCTGCCGTATGTAGAGCCCACGAATAGATTGCCTGGGTCTGAGTCGGAGGCTGTTGAGCAGCTGGATCAGATGGAATCAATGTTTAATCAGAAATACCCCGATTTGCAGCTCAGCCATTCGATGGCAAGCACAGAACCACTGGCTTCGCCCCAGCACAGGCCCTCTTCTTATTCCAGTACGCATCAGGGCCAGGTTTCGGGCGGTACTCTATCGTCGTCGGTAAACACTGCTTTGGGCTCACAGTGGCTGGCCAGCGAGAGAAGCAGGGTGGACGAAATCGACGCACAAGCACGGCTTATCGATGCGCAGGCGCGGATGATCGACCCGACAACAAAGTCCATGGGCTCATTGCCAGGCGTATCTATTATCAGCCATGCAAACCCCCGTGTCGCGGTGGCACTGAGTCCGCAGCTAGCAAGCATCGGCGAAAACGATTCTTCTATGGAATTTGTCAGCTCGACCACCACGACATGCACACCATCGGAGCTCTGGGAATATTTGGAAAAATCGCGGACGGGCGTGGATGGGCGGCCAACAGTATTGATTCTCGATGTACGACCGCACCAGGACTACGTGTGGGGTCATATCGACCATAAATACACTGTTAACGTTGATCCCTTGGGAATCACAAAGGACTGCAGCTCGACAGACATAGAGTCATCGTTGGCGCTGGCTCCAGACGAGCAGCAGGGGTGGTTTAAGCGCCGCGACCAGTTCGACATAGTCGTTTACCTGGGCCAGTCGATCCACTCGTTCAGCGACACGGCCAGCAAAGAGCTTGCCCACCTGGAGTACCTCAACTCGGCGATCTATCACTGCGAGTTTAAAAGGCCTCTCAAGCAAGCGCCTTTGTTTCTTATCGGCGGGTTTGACGCGTGGGTGAAGGAAATGAGTAATCGGCATTGCATCTGGTCTGACGAGGCGCGCCGATCGATGGCCCGTACTGCGCGGCCCAAAAGCATGTCGCAGTGGACGCAACCCACGTCCTCGGTCGACACAGCGGTGTCTGCAAACAGAAACAGTATGACAGTGGTATCGGCCGCGGCAGCAGACCTTTCCTCGGTGCTCTCGTACCACACGCCGACTGGCAAGATTTCTGGAGGCAATAGCCTGGCTCCTTACCATGTACGCTATGACACAGCTCCGCTGATCCCACCGGTTCCCACGATCCCGTCTGATCCTGCAAGCGCAAATACGCAGACGCCTCCTGTTTCGTCGTCGGGCTCGGTGTACGATTTTTTCCAGCAAAGCAATATTCGATATCCGCTGGCACCGCAGAATAGAATCCAGCAGCATAGTGCGCAGGTGCAGGGCTCTGAGGATCGCTATCGTCCTACGCATGCGTCGTTTACGCAAGGATACAACGGCATAGTCAGCCCCACTAAATCTGGCTCTGCTACGTCAGAAGCAGCACTGCTGCCTGTCAGGGCTGAAATAGTGACCTCGTCGGTGATCGAGCCCACAAAAGCGACTCTCTCGGATGACCACGGTGGACCCAGCGGCAATTTGGCAAAAACCACTGATATTAGCTCGGACATTGATGCCCAGGCCAATGTTGTTTTCGAGGCTAATCACCAGGCTAGTGCTGTGGAGAACTTGTCTGAGCTGAATCGCCGCAAAACGATATTCGATAATCCAACGTACGGATTCACTGGCCCTGCGTTTGGTGCCCAGCATAGCGGCCGGGAAGAAGCGACTTCAGCTGAGCATGGTGTTGGAAGCAGCGAGCAGCTGGGTCCGAAGATGGCAATGCTGAAGAAACGCAGGCAGCCGCCGCCTATTCCTGCTATGAAGCTGCCACCGAAGCCCTCCGAATATGCTCAGCAACTGGATCAGAACGATCAAATTGATCAGAATAAGCAGCAGCAGCAACATCTCACGGCTCCTCCTCCCTTTGTGTCTCTGCCTCCCAAGCCGCAGGCATATGCAGCTCCGCCGCCTGGCAATGTTCAGGCACAGCCTCAGCCTCAGCCTCAGCCTCAGCCTCAGTTCTATCAGTATGTCCAGCAGCAGATGCCGTATCCGCAGCAATACCCGCAGAACCAGCACCAGCATATGCAGATGATGCGCATGCAGCAACAGCAACAAATGCAGATGCAGCAGCAAATGCAAATGCAGTACCAGGCCCAGATGCAGCAGCAGGCAGGATATGCGCAGGGCCGCAACTTCTACGGCCACCCAGTCGCTGCGGGCTCCGATCCATCGCTCAACGGCCGCATGCATGCAGGCAGCAACCTGCGCAACTCTGTGGCCTTTAACCATGCCAGCGATCCCTTTGTTGATGGCATGCCTGGATCCCGAGCAAGCCCAGCAACAGCAGCAGCAGCAGCATCTGGCGGTATCTCGTCGTTGCCGGGCCTAGCGCAGGAAAGAAAACCCCACAAGCCCTCGACAGCAGCCCTTGACTCTGCAGCATATGGAGCCACTGGACTGAAGAACTTTGGCAACACGTGCTTCATGAACTGCGTCATCCAGTGTCTCGTTGGCACCGGTCCATTCTGCAGATACTTTCTGCAAGGCAACTGGAAAAAAGACCTGGTACGCGACAGCAAAAAGAGCTATTCTGAGGTTGCCATTGAGTTTGCCCGCTTGGTCGATAACATGTGGCGGGGCCAGTACGGCTCGCTCTCGCCCATTGGGTTCCGCTCGGCTGTGGGCAACTGCTCGGCGCAGTTCAAGGGCAACGACCAGGAAGACGCCCAGGAGTTTGCATCGTTTCTCTTGGATGCCCTGCACGAGTCCCTCAACCGCGTGCACCCGCAGCCAGCTCCAGACCGTGATCTGACAGCCGAAGAGGAACACCAGTTCGAGAAGCTCCCTGACTGGCAGCAGGCTAATATCCAGTGGGAGCGGTATATCCGGCGCAACTGGTCCATAATGACCAGTATATTCCAGGGCCAGATCCAGTCGCGTCTCACGTGTCTTTCGTGCAACAATACATCCACCACATACTACACGTTCACTGAGCTCTCTGTACCGATTCCATCTGCCAATAGTAGCAGCAGCAAACAGGGAGCAGCCACGACGCTTTTGCGCAAAAGCGCCGGTCGCAATGGATCAACACCAGCGCCTGTGTCTATCTACCAGTGCCTGAATGCGTTTTCTGAGATCGAGACACTAGATGGCGAGAACAAATGGAAATGCCCACGGTGCAAGGCCAAACGCCGTGCTACCAAACGGCTCCTGGTATCGCGTTTGCCGCTGGTATTGATAGTGCATTTGAAGAGGTTTTCGACGATCGGGCATTTCCGGGAAAAGCTGGAAACCAATGTGGTGTTTCCTACGCAGCAGTTGCAGATGGACCCATATGTGATCGGGGATGTGCGGCATCAGTCGCCTACGGGATATAACTTGTATGCGGTGGCTAATCACTATGGGACATTGTCGGCCGGTCATTACACGGCGAGTGTGTTTAACGGATTGAGGGGGCAGTGGAACTACTTTGACGATACGAGGGTGTCGCCTGTTGCGGAGGACAAGGTCGCGACGCCAGCCGCCTATCTTTTGTTCTACGTCCAGAACCATTCTCAGGGATGAGAGTAAAATAAAACTTGAGGTTATTGTTAATAAACTGGGAAATTACACTACAGCAAAAAAAAAAAAAAACACAAATGGTGTATGAATAAAAAAGAACCGCATAGCCGCAAAGTGTCGTAAGAGCTGCACCAGCCGCAGAGCATCATCAGAATATTATGAGCCGCACCAGCCGCACCAGCCGCACACTGTCGTTGGAGCTGCACATAATCGATTTTTGTACCGTTTCAAATGTTGAC
>JANBOH010000420.1:0-11198 GCA_027478445.1 Coemansia asiatica
CTGTTTCTGTTGTTTTTGATAAAAAGGATGAGGGCAAAATTGGGGTTGAAAAGAAAGAGATTTTGTGCCAAAGCACTTATCATCCTTCAGTATGTGAATGCTGCACAATCAGTCATTACCACAATATTGAACAATTTATTTTGTTAAGGAAACTGAACACTAGCAAATATGGACTAGGAATTGTCTGCAATAGCAAGGGAAACATTGCTGGGCTATATACAAGTTTTCCTACTTGTGAACAAAGAAATGCCAACAAATTCCTTGGTTTAGACATTTCACTGTTGGAGAATATCTGCAAATTGCTTACAGTAGATTTGCCATGCGCTATCAAAGATATTGGTGTTTTAGATGTCAAGTTTGGAACTATTCCTTTAGAAGAAGCAGAGGCCCTAAATGTAGGTAAATGTCATATCAATAACATTTGGCTTGACTCTTCAACAGATATAAAAAAGATGTTTGTCATCAAAAGCATTCTTTAGAAACAAGAAGACAACATAGAGTCCTTACAGACTGGTGATGTAGGTCTCAAGGTTAATAGACAAAAAATCAGGCATGTCAATGACCTTGCTGGCTTTATTGGTCATGCATCAGTTGAACTGACCATTGTTAGAGATATGCACAAGAAATGGTTGTAAATATACCAACAACAACATTAGTTTATGATAGCACTCATCAAGTTGTTTTTTGGGCTGGATTTTTCCTTCAAGAGCCTTGGCTTAATATCAAGCAAAAAATGACAAAGATTCCTTCTCAAGTGTTTTCATTCTGTAGCCATGTCACTTCTCCTGGAAACCACGAAGCTCAGATATACCAGTTCTATATTACTGAGATTAACAACAAACCAATCTATTCAATGGAAGACCTGGTAAATGTCATCAAGCAGCTTAGGAGTCCAGAAAGAGAATCGTAGAACCAATTGGTGGCCAATAATGAGGATTTTTCCTTCTGGCATATATCCAGGATGCGACATCAAGGTTTGTCTGGTCAAGCCAAATGGTATGGACTGTGTAATTACTATTCAAACAAACGACCATTATCTACCTGCATGGCAAGCTATCAGAGGCACTGATATCTCTGATAGTTGGAAGATTGGGGGTTTTTAATAAAAAAAATAAAAAGTATAATAGCGATCAATATTTTTTACAAATAAATTTCAATTATTGATTCTATTCTATTTTTTTGACTACGCCTTCCCGCTCACCAGATACTTTGACAAAGCCAGAACCAGCCCAGGCCACGCCAAACACAACAGTACCAGCAGCTACTAGCTCCCAGAACTGATACATTGTAACCTGCGTGTTGCTGTAGCGGGCTTTACCAGCATTGTCTTTGGCATAGCGTCCTATACTCTCTGCTCGTTCTTTCATATGGTGATAATGCTGTCGCTCCCATTCTTCAAAATTAGATCTCTGACGCCCATAGCGCGAATATCCGGTATATGTGCTTGATGGTCTCTTGTACCCCTCGGCCTTTGCGTCAGGAGCAGGCCTAGTAGAGGAGTATTCGCCGCGGCTCGAAAACGCTGTATTATGATATCTATGAGGAGCAGATGCCCTTCCAGTATAGCTTCCAGTGCGAATTTGCTGTGAGCGATCATAGGCCCTCCGCTTCTGCTCGTCGCTGAGTATCGAGTATGCTTCGCTGATCTTGAGAAACCTTTGATGAGCTTCGTTGGACCCGTGGTTTCTATCTGGATGCCACCTCATGCTGTTTTTGTAAAAAGCCGACTTAATATCCTTCTGAGTCGCATTTGCAGGCACGCCAAGCACAGCATAGTGGTTGGCCCTATGCACTATTTGTAGAGCGTGCGACGAATGAAATTGACCCTTTTGAACATTCCCAATTAAAAGTTTTTGATGCAAGCCGCGCAAAAGATGAAATGGACTACGAGCTCTAAGCATAATAAAAAAATAATAATTATGAAAATACCTGGGTTATTCATGGAATTGAGGGAAGAAAAGAAGAAAAGTAGTGTATATATAACAGCGTCATTTTCTATCTAAACTGTTGACGCAGCAGGTGTATTTCTTTTCACGTGTGGATATTTTTTTAATTTTATTTCCCTTAAATAAAATCATTAGGATAATGAATTAAACAGGAACAAAATGCGAGACATAAAAATTAGGAAACTACTCAGTTTTCATAGCCTTTTTGCTAATGCTCCTGCTACTGCCGCCTTTGAGATATGTGTTGATAAAGAAAGATGTAAAGAGACCCAATAGCGGGAAAAGATATGCCAGATTGATGTAAATGGCAATCTTTTGTCTGTCGTTTTCGCAGCCAGGACAGAACAAGTAGAAAAGACAGCACGAAATGCCAAAAATAAACTGAAAAATCTGGCTTGACGTAAGCAAGCGTTTGCCCGGAGGCTTAATACCAGATGCAGTTAGCGCATAGAAAGTATACATCCACGTATGGATTGCCGAATTGACAATGACAAAAAACGCAATTGGCACGGCAATGTAGTAGCAGCCAGCCCACATTGTAATGACTGCGCCTGCATGATGATACATCTGCAGAGTGCTTGCCTTGCGGCCTTTGTACAAGATAATCAGTGTGTCAATAAATTCGTAGTACTTTGACAAGTAAAAGTAGAAAGATAGGCGGAACAGCGAGTCGTTCCACATGGTGAATTTTGTGTCGCAGATGCCGTGGTACATCCCATGCTGACGCAGATTACTGATCAGACCTAATACCATCGAAACAAATGTCCATAGCGAGTATGCGGCCAAAATAATGTTGTGAAGGATAACCAGACGCTTAAACATCGGGGACTGTGCACGCTTCAATGGCTCGGATCTGTCTGCTGCTGGTTTCTGCGGATTAACCTTCATAATCAGAATTGTGTACATGGTGGCAATGGCCACAGGTGTCTTCCAGTGCATCGCATAGGGATATAGCCAGCCAAGGGCGAATGAGTCTAGCGATGTCGTTATCTCTGGTGGCGGAAAGTATCTTTCCAGCATTTTTCTCTTTTATATAAATATGAAAAGTACTAAAAATTGGATAAAATGTAAAAAAAAAAGCTTGAAAATAACAAAATTTACGCCTTTGATATCCAAGGTTTTGGAAGAAAGAGGTAAAACTCTAAACGAAAAAAGGAAAGAGTAAATGATGAGAGTAGAAATAACAATCTAGGGTTTGTAGCTGTGGATTTTACTTTATAAAAATAAATTTATCAGGTAGTAGGATGTGCAAATAAATAAATCAGCATAAAAGACAGTAACGAACAGACAGTATAAAATAAAATAAGATGTAAAAAATCAGGCAAAAGTGAGCTAAATTAAGAAGAGTAGAAAAAGAAAAAGGCTTGCGAATATTAAACAGGTGGCACAGACAAGAAACGGTGCTGACACATGAGAACCGAAGGCAACTCATATATAGTCGCTTTGCTCAAGGTAATCAAAAAAAAGTAAAAGACAGAGATAAAGATAAAGAGCGAGGCTGTGAGGAACAGGTATTTACGTCCTTTAAATCTCGTTCAGCGTCAAATCTTGGGTTCTTTTCCTTGTTTTATTTTGTTGTTCAACCAGATTCAACTTTATTTTCGCCTTTTCCGTACTAAAAGGATTTCAGCAGGAATAAAGGAGAGCAGAGCCCGAAGTCGTTTTATAATTTTTTTTAACGGAGAATGGTAATTGCACATAAAAAATTCGTATATTAGTGAGCGGATGATATTGCCTGAAGGGTAATTGCCAGCTTTTTTCTTTTTGTTTCTATTTCAATAGAAAGCAAAATGTAACAAAAAAAGAGTAAAATTTTGAGGCTTGTAATGTGGCAGATGCGACATCTAGTACAATCGTATATTTCCCAACAAAATAGAGATGCGCCATAAAAACAATAAAGCAGAATGCAGGTAAAAACATAGCTGTGGTAGTATCATTATTATTTCCACAATAATATGAGAGCTTGGAACAAAAAACAGTATATTCTTTGCAGTAAACCAAGGGAAAATATTTTTGTATACATAAATGGTAGGCACTGTTGATTCGCATAGCCATAATCTTTTTTTTTCATCTAGTCCACGGTATATATATCCTCTTTTAAAATAACAAATAATAAATATCGGGAGCTGAGCGGGTGGATAAATCCTGACAAGTGGCCCGAAATTTAATCCAAGATATTAAAAGCCCATTGAAAAAATAAATAGCTGCATCTGGTCCCAACAATCGGACAACATGCCAACGATGTTCTTGAAACAAGAAGGCGAGCGAGCAAGCAAGAAAACAAACAAACCAAAACAAACAAGCAAGTAAAAAGGCGCAAAAAAGCCTGCAAACGCCACGTAAAACTTGCAGCTCAAACATATTTTTGATTAATACAACTATCATGTGCAATTAATTCTGGCGTTGTTACACAAAAAAAGTAAAAAATTGCAACCTTTTTATTTGTGTACTACGGCATGTCAATCGTTCAAATTTGTTTTTGGACAAAGCGACATAGTAGCAAGAGTCTTACTCACTACAGCATAAAGATAGACAACTTATGAGCAAGTATCCCGTTTAAACAACATGCATTACTATTTGTTGCAAAAAAAAGATTTAATATATATGACAAGAAAGAAAATGTATCGAGATGCTCTGAAAAGCCACTAGATAAATAAAAAATGTTCACAGTAAGCCTTAGCAACAGCAACAAAAACAAAAACATAGAACAAGAAACTCGGTGCCATATGCACACAAGTAAATTTTTTTAGTCTTGCTTTTTAAAGCTCCAATTGATTTTGGCCTGAATCGTGCTTGCTGGTTGCTTTCCCTTTATGTTTCTGCTGCCCCTGGCGGATCTGCTGGTGCTTAGAGTTCTAGGCTTGGTCCCACGAGAGCCGCCCATTCCGTCGGATACTATGGGCTTAGGCGAGTACTTAAGCATCGGCAAAGACGGTATAGGCGACAGAGACCCAGCTAATTTGCTTGGGCACCGGGGATACGCAACTTTGCGACCAACAGAGTTTTTAATTTGTGTCGCCGTGTTTGCGCTAACCTGTGAATTGCCGATAGCATTGTTTTTGCGACTAAGATCAATGCTGTTCAGGCTCAACGAAAATAAAAACTCGCTTGGCCCAATGCCCCTGCCATCAGGAATTGCTGCAATGGCAAACGGGTTTCTTGCAGACTTTGATTCAGCTGTGCGAATCGCGGTGAGCGGCAGCTCAAAGGTAGATGGCAGCCTGGTCGATGGCTGGGTGCCCGTGCCAGCACTGGTACCTACTCGTGTTCGCGATGCTGCGATCGAGCTGGTGACAGCAGTCGCATCCTCCTCCAGATCCGAGTCTGTGTCTGTTATCACATGGTACGTGCCGCTGGTCTTTGTTTCGTCAGATGCTGACGTGTCCTTTTGGCGTTGACCTTCTTCTACGTGTCTAGTGTCTAAAGAACTGCTGCCTTCTGCCACATCGCTACATGCCGCCTTGTCGCCATTTGCATTTGCATTTGCATTTGTATCAGGCTTTGCAATGCTGGCGACCTTGCTGGCCAGCTGTGCGTTAAGCAAAGTGAGGGTCTCATTGCGAGACTTTTCCTTTTTCAGCGACCGCGCTAGACCCTCGTTGACTGCGCGCACATCGCCCATATTGGCAACCACACGTTTTTGCTCTTCTAGCTCGGCCTGTGTAGCTTCTAGCTGCGCACTTAGGGCCTCGATCTGCCGCGCCTGCTCAGCCACGGTCTTGTCCAGCTTCATATTGGCGACCTTCAGATCAGCAATGGCCTTTTTGTTTCCAACGGCTCTTTCCCGCAAACCCTTGCTTTTGACAGTCTCTGCATGATGCTCGCTGCATTTCTCTGCATACTGCTTCTTAAGAGCATTAAGCTCCTCCCTTGCCTTGCTGGCTTCGCTCTGCGCCTGCTCTACGTTGGTGCACAGGGTCCGAATCATGTGGTTGCGATGCTGTAGCTGCGATATCGTCGGTGTTGTTTGCTCGCTGGGCCCAGAGCCCGACTGCACATCGACTTCAAAGTAAATAGCTATGGGAGCGCCGGTATGCCGCGTGCGACACGTAGGGCATGATCTGCGCGTAGAATGAGCCAGCCAGGCGCTGATGCATCCCTGATGGAAAACATGCCCGCAGGACAGCACCGATGGCTGTGACTGCCAGTCAGACCTCACGTTGCTGCTGCTGTTAATAGGTGATACCGTGGTTTGGCCGTTTATGTGCTCGAGAAGATTCTCGCAGCAAATGACGCACGACATGGGACACTTGTTCAATTCGACAAGCAAATATACTGAATAATTTAGAAAGTTAAAAACTACGGTGAACTGGTGCTGATTTGCTCTAATAAACCATTTTTGAAATACAAAAAGAAAAAGTAAACAAAGCCCAATGCTTGAAAGAAAGCTCATTTGTACTAAGAAAAAGAAGAGAGGGGGGGACAAAATAAAAAAATACCAAGCAGATGTTACAAAAAAATTGTTTGTTTTCAGAGACATTTATTTTTTTTTCTTGGATATCCTGGGCTCTAATGATTTATAAGGGAAATTTTATGGTGATTTTGTTTGTTGTGACTTGCAAAATGTAAAAAAAACTGAGAGTTGGCATCATTGATCCAGTCCTACTTTTTGATCCATTTGCATGTCGGCAGATGATAGTTTTTTATCATCCAGTAAGGGCGCTTGATGCCCTTCCATGTCTCTTCATCCATCGCAATATCACTGGCTACCGCAGAGTATTCAGTCTCGATGCCCAGGTTCATCAGGTCAGCGCGAACAATGTCGCAGTACACATCGTTAAAAAGCCTGTGGTCGCCACCCATGCCATTGAAGAAGCTGTAGATGCCGTCTGGCTGGCTAAGAACGGGGCCCACCGAGCCATCGTCGCTGGCAACAAAGATGGCCTTGTGGAAATCGTCCAGATCTTGGTAGAACTCGCCAAAAGTATCAAAGAATATGCCGTCGTAGGGGCCCAGTGCGCGGATCTCATCGATCTTGTCCTGCCAGCGACCAAACACAATGTGAACGCTCGGCTTTCTGTCCCAGCCCTCGTTCTTCATATGCTGAAACACGTCTGGGTGGGCCTCTACAATGACATGCTTGCCTGGATTCAGCTGCTGCAAGGCACTGTCAATGATGCCCATGCCAAAGCCAATATTCAGAACGGTCTTTCCAGGGCTTGTGCAGATGGTCTTTGCATGGAGCTCCATCAGGGGCGCCTCCCAGCTCATCATGACGCCGTTCTTTTCCGCATCAATAAGGCTGTCACCGCTGTAGACGACAGGCTGGCTCAGGTATTCCTCGTTGGCAGCCCGCTTTTCCTCGCTGTCATTGCTGCCCCTATTGAGCAGACGCAGGATTAGCTCGGCACGGACGCCTGCTTGGACCAGCTCATTGTATGCCTCCAGGTGACCACCGATCTCTGCATAGTCACCTGCAGTAAAGTTCCCATCGTCCAGCGAATTCCACGGAATGCCAGCTTCCAGCACCATTTTTATTGTTTTCACATCGCCGCTGGCCGCTGCAAAGTGCAATGCGGTGCGGCCTGTGTCGTCGGTAACAAAGATATCTGCGTCCCGAGCCAGCAGATCCTTGACCAGCTGGCTGTTGCCCTCGTGGCATGCTCCAAGCAGACGAGCCTCTTTCGATATTTGCTCTACACCGAGCTCTTCCATTGTTGCAAATTCTGATAAAATAAAATTCTTTTGGATGACTTTTAGACAACCCCAGATAGCGCTTGATTTCTGTTACTATTTTTTTGTTTAAAGCAAATCTTTACCTCCTTTACTTTTTTGTTCTATAGATTATGCGAACTGGAAAATGTCTGCATATGCCTTGAAGATAAAGAAAAAAGTATAAAAAAAACAGCCGAATGAAATGTGTTTTTCGTCATTGACATCTGGTAAATTTTTTCTTTTTTTCTCGGTTAAAATCAGCGCATCTCATTATTCTTATGGTCCTGCAGCATGACCATCTCGGACTCAGCAGCATCAGGTTTTTTTCTTTATTCATCCAAATTTCCATACAACCTTGTACTCGTTTATTTTTTTGCCTTGAAAGACTAAAAAAATGACCAGCTTGTGGTAACAAAGTAAAAAAATCAAAATAATGCTAAATTGAATGTGAATTTTTAAGGCAAGAATGTATGTGCACATGTGAATGTTGATTTTTATCCTTCAAAATTTTTTTTGGTTGTTTGGTTGTTTGGTTGTTTGGTTGTTTGGTTGTTTGTTAATCGTCACTTACCCTTTTTTCTAACTCTGCGTGTTAAAATGATTTTGAATAATAGGAGAAGATACAGTAAAAAAACAATTTCCATGCAGCTTTCCGGAACGTTACTTGCCAAAACAGGAAGATATTCGACATGTTGACTGGCGATACAAGTGAAATAAAGGGTGTGAAAGAGAATATGCTAGATTTTCCATCGGCCAATTGAGTGAGGGTTGTCAAAAGATGGATTGCCTCCACAAACGCACATTCATTTATAGTGTTTGGTTTAGGACATGCATTTCTTTTGCATATTTTTGAGAAAAAAAGTGAGGAAAAGTAATATCTACCTTTCCATTTAAAAAATTCCTGTTTTGACTATTTTTGTGTTGCGTGTACAGGTTGCTAATGGTATTATCATTTGACAAGTGTGTAATTATTAAATTTGACAAGATCTTGGACTGGAACACATAAGATGCACTGTGAAGAGAATGAAAAGTGTAGTAGATTTAGTCTCCCTTTCAAATCAACAAGTAAAAAAAACAATATGTTTTCCAACTTTAAGTGGGTCAACATCCTTGCTCATCCGCAAAGGAAAAATGGGGAAGAAAAAAGTTGTAGAAGAAATTAGCAGCTCCTTTCAAATGCCAAGAATTGTCGGATTTTGCTTGCATTATATCGCAATTAAGTATACACATGCCCAAAGTCAGAATTCAGTTGCTATTGTAGTTTGCTATCTCCATCACCACCGCCACAAGTCTGTCCTTCTTACTTCATTTTATTTTACCAGCATTCTCCATTTGCCATATATATCTTGAGCATGCATTTACACAGAAAAGTGCAGCTATATTGAAAAAAAAAGCATCAAGTGCTGATTTCTTTGATTCATGATACTTATTGATGCTATAGCGATTGCTGATGTGTCAGACAAAGCGGAAAGGATAGGAGGACTACAAGCAACTATCTCTGCTACTTTCTACTTATGCATTCTTCAAAATTAAGCTGAAAAAGAATCAAATAAAAAGGCCAACTTGAAAAATCGTTGTTTATATTTCAGCTGTTGCTGCGGTCGCCAAGCACAAGCAGACTTACGGAAAGCATCTAGGCGTGCGTCGTGGCGCATGTCCAGCAATGGTCACAGCTGCCAGTAAATTCTGCAGCCAGAATAAGACAAAGGACGCACGTATAAATATACCACAAAGGGGGCAACTGGCCTTCCAGAAGAGCAAGTGCCGACCATCATTAATTTACAACAAGAAAAGAAAACAGCATTTCTTAGGACAAGGCTGCAATTTCTTTTCACACTCGCACTTCTTTTTCATCGTCATCATCATCACAAAATTTTTTTGCCAAGAAACCATTGGGCCATATAAAGCTCCACACAATCTGATCCCCCCACTTCCTCTCTAAATTTCTCTTAAAGACTATCTCTTGGGAAGCATAAATCTTCGTCCTTTTTTTTCTCCCTTCCATTGCCCCTCCTGTTTTCGCCCATCGTCTAATCGTCCTCCCTTTTTTCCTTTGTTCCGCTATTTTTTATTATATTCTTTGGAGAGATAAACAAACAGCGCATCCATTTTTTCTACTCGGTCTCCAGGTCATCATCTTCTTTCTCTAATTGGCTGTCATCATCTGGCTAAAGTCACTCACAAAGGCTAAAATTATCTGTTTGTAATCACCGTGCACCTGCAGATTACCACATTTATCCTCACGAGGTCCAACACTGTCAGCCTTACAGGAATATCATAAAGCAGAACAAAAAAGCCCTCTTAACGTAATCAACGATAGCCGTAAACAAAATATTCTACAATTTCACAACCATACAACTGGAGAAAATAAGAGAAATAACTTTTTCTTATATAAAGTTGCTCTCCCCTCCTTTTTTTCTTTCTATATCAATTAAACATACTTCAGTTTCTACATTTTAGTATCTTGTTTCTTTTTCATTTTATAGACAGCGATTAATTGCTTTGGCTCATTAAAAACCTTAAAGCACAATCATTTATACTTTTTTGTGTCTTAATAACAATGGCGGTCTATCTTTCCGCTGCAAACAGCCATAGCCATGTCGATTCGTCAGGCCTTTGCTGCTCGCAAAGCCGTTCTCGCTCAGTAGCATATGAAGCAGCATCGCCGCCATTGGCCTGTAACCTGAACTACTACTATATCTGCAAAGATTGCGGATACTACACAATCCATGTTGCCGAAAAGAACTTGCACCATGTATTTAATGGGCACGCTGAATGGATGGAGCTCTGGGCATAAGTGACCTGTGCTATTGCCACTGTTTTTGTATTTGTCATTTTATTATCGCCAATGGTATTATTGCATTAATGTTTTTGTATGAATTTAGTTTCATTCTTTATTACATTTCTTTTTTCCTTTTTCTTTTTTAACTGGTACTGATATTTTTTATTTTATTCCTCATTTTATTTTCATCAATGTTTTGATATAACATCCATAAAAAAATTAATAAAATATTTTACATATAAAATGTTAATGTCTCGACTTGTTTTATTTCAAGTCGTGTTGTTTTAAAAACAAAAAGTGCCAAGAAATAAAAAATAAATGGTTTTGTCAAGCCAAATGATTGCCTAGCGCATCATTTCTTTTGGCCTTCTTTTTGCTGCTAAAGAAAAATATCTCATGCAAAGACTGGCTTTAAAAAATTTTCTATTTCCGCATCTTTGTTGTCATTACAATCAAAATGAGATATTACCGTAATCATTTTGTGAAATGCTTGTTTTGGTGTGTTAACAATAAACATAGTTCAAACTAAACTTATTTTTAGGTATGAAAAAACACTCATTTCTACAAAGAAATCTTTTTCGTAAATATTTCAGAGCTTTATACTATTTATTTATCTATTTCAGGATAGTACTTTCTACATATTAGCTCAATAATCATTTTTTAATCTTTGTTCAATCAAATTAGCGAACTATTAGCATTAGCCATTTGAAGTAATAGTAAAAATAATTCCTATTTATTTTTTTGCGTAGTCTATGCCTGGGGCATAAATTTTAGACCCAGACTGTTGGTAATTTATATCAACAAATAATGCTGCT